>JAULCC010646421.1:0-16527 GCA_032358795.1 Nuttallia obscurata | reverse complement strand
GCGCAGCGGAACCGAAAAAACACTTTGAAATGTGCTCAGCTATCGGTTTAATCTTAGTTATTAACGTGTTGCTTTCAATAGAATTTTCATATGAACGTGCTCAGCCTAGTCAAAGTTTTTTTTATTGAATTCCTCTGGCAATTAAACGTGGTACATCCGATTCAAAAGAGAAAATGGCACACTACTCAATCATTCGTGGTTTTGAACGTTCTTGGTTGATAATAAAATACCATATTGACTTCAGCTTCTGAATTGAATGAAGCGAGTCTATCAAAATCAATTCCGCTTTGACAAAGAGGGGATTTAGTGTATTACAACTCGCGTTGGTGTTTTCATAATTTAGATTTGAGATGTGAGGTAGTGAAATGGCATTTGTTGAACTTTAAACAGGTAAAAAATCAATTGCATTAATGATGCTATGCAAACAAACTGTATTTTGTTTTTATAAATATCATTCCAAACAAATGTATACGTATTTAGTTGTTGTTATTCAAGTGCCATTCGATTAAAATACAAAACTTTTAAAGGCGAACAGGGTCGATTAACCCGTAAAGTTACTTCAACTACTAGAATGTTAGTAAAATCAACTACAAGACTGGTAGTAACATCAATCCCAGATATGCTCTATTGGGTTAAGATCACGGGACACAACAGGCGCTGGCAAGACGTTAACGTCATTCTGGGCCAGAAACGTGCAGTTAAGATCTGCCCAGTGTAGGGTCTTCGGGCACGTTTAGGGGCGTGACTCTGTCTCAGATGGTTTATTTTTGACTGGGCAGTGATCCCATGTCGACGTGCAGTAACCGTCACAGGACCAGGGAAGAAAAAAACAGTAAAACCCCGCCCGCTAAATTAGATTTTTAGTATGTAAAGTTTCTTTGTTTTTGTTAAGTATCATACATTGTATTAACTTTGCAGATGTTTATAAAACCCAAATATTTTATAAGTATATATACGATTACATCTTCATACAGCTAAACCAATAGCATATGTCCATATGGTCATGTCTTACGAAGTATTTTATGTTCAAAATAAGCTAATACAAACTATAACGGTTACATATAATCTAACAGATATTGGTCAAATGTCTATATGTGTCTAGATATTCGAACAACCTTCGTGTTTTTTCTTCAGTTTGAAATACCCGGCCTCAGTTTACACTGTAGCAAGTAGAAAAGGTATTTCCATTAGTTTTTATTTACATCGATCAAATAGAAAGCAATTACCTGTCTTTTGGGATTTGAACAGTTCCGACTTTTTTCTAAACCACGGTAGAATCTGTTCGATCATTCCGTCCGTCCGTTCGGCTGGCGATCTGCTCACGGTGGAGACAACCTTGTCGTACAAAAGAGCCATTGTATTAAATCACACTTTCTTTCAATAATGAAAAACTAGACAACCAAACATGTTAAAACTCTGTATCAACTTCTATACGTCATTATATTCCTCACACTATTATCCCAATATGTATCACGATTCTAACAATAACTCCATTCTTCAACGTACATTGTCCAAGTCAACCAACGGTGAAAAATACCTGATCGACTTCACAGCATCTCCGTGATTCTGATTATGTTCCACACAGACGCTTTCAATTACTGATGGATGTTTCCGGCGTTTCACTGTTTCTTTTTCTGTGGCAAATAGTCTCCGATAAATGCAATTTCCGGTCACGTTGACGTTTTGCGTTCCTTGCCCTCGTTCCGTTTCATATTCCTGATTGCAAAATCGTAATTGTTCTGGTCATCTGAAATATGAAATAGGAAGATTATCATAGTTAAAATGTTTACGCGATAAACATGTGAACATTGGTGGATACGCTCAGACGTGTACCAGGCTACTGTCCCAGCAGGTTTTGCAACATCTGTCTCAAGACCCGGTGTTGAAATGGTTACAACACTCACCTTACGATAACGAGGACGCAGGTAGAGTGTTTGTTCTCTTTCTGTTTTAGAGAATGTGGCTTCGATACCCGGCCGACTCAGATTAAAGAATTTAAAATTAATATTTATGTGTTTTCCTCCTTCTCTCTCAGGAATTCTGGTTAGTACTAGGACTGGTTCGTCGGTACATGGATAAAGTGTCCCACCAGGTTCGGCCACCACATGTGCCAGTGCTATCATGTTTTCCTATTTTTTCTCGTCTACATGTATTCGTAACATAATAATAAAACCATTTATGTCACTAATGTTCATCTTATCTAGATGATACAATGCCTATTGCCTGAGCTATTGGGCCTAACTATTCTTACTCGATCGAAATTCAAAACACCAACATAACATGAGATCACTATGTAAACATATGCATGCATATGTAGCAGTACTGTCAACAATCATTTTTGTTGCCTTATAATATCACTGTGTTCCCCCATACGTAATTATCTATTAAAAACGAGCGTACGGCATGAACTGTTTGTCCTTTTCGTCAATGTAAATTTGAAGTTAAATATAATGTTTCTCATCACAAAAAAAAACCCGCAGTTTCTGCAGAATGCTGAGTGAAAAGTACTTCAAATAAAGCAGGTCACAAGAATTTCCCTGTACAGTCTATGAAAAAAAAACAGAATCATTTCAAAAGTTTGAAAACGTTTTGGTTCATCGAATAACAATATATAGTTGGTTTTCAAGTTTAATTCTGTCGTAAAGGTTTATTTCGACGAATGCTTCAAAAATAATAATTCATGGATTGACATGCGTTTATGCGATGATACTCTAGCACAATGTTATTAGAAAACATAACATGTGACATTTTAATCTTGGCCTCACATGCAGGTTTCGCTTTATTTTGAAAACATTGTGATTTCAACAATATATAAGAAGTGGAGTGAAAGTTGACATATTCCTGTGCTTTTAACTGGTAGCTGGACAATATGATGTGTTCAATAGAATCATTTTAGCTACTTCTTTAGCAAGAAAGAATGAGATTTGTTTAAAGGTATTGAACGGCTACTATATCTAGAATGTAAGATTCTGATAAAGACGTTTGGAAATTCGAAAATGGGTTTGAAATATTACAGATGTTCAAATGGCTTCAAATGTAAACTCAATGACACAGCGGCTTAATATTTAGTTTTATTCTTTTGTCCGCATTGAAAATATGATTGTTCAGCTAAATATGTAAATGTCATCAAATGACTGGTGGATTGTTAAACAACAACAACAACAAAATGTATTCTGTAATTAATCAACATACATTTATTTTTCTAGCTTTCAGTTTAAAATTGTGTGTGTAGTGTCAATTGCATCGTCGGATACCCACGTGCGATCATTATTATTGATACATGAAGTGAATCGTTAATGCAATGAATAATAAAATGAAAATTATATATTTGAAATGTGAGTCACCGCATTACCGCTCCTTAACTTGTTTTTTTTTTTAATATCTCAACGGCTGCAGAAAGTGTAAACCTCGCGGATTTAGATTCAATGAAACTGTAACTCCTGGAGTTGCCGTGATCCTTGTGCTATGATATAAATATGAAGAGAATCACATATACTGATAACAACTTGTAAATTATATAGTAAAAAAGGCATAATTATTTTATAAACTGTGTAAAATTCTTGTGTCTCTTCGAAACGTTTAACTTATTCGAAAGTGCTGCACACCATTTGATTATTACCGGTTCTCCAGTTGTTATAGAACGTCTCTTTATCAGACAAATCAGTACCCGACTGGCCCGTAGACACCAGTTTAGGAGACATTAGGGGTGTATCTGACGAAACTCAAATACTGGCGGCTGCATTCCGGGCTCAGGGGGACGTTAGTCCGTCGAATACTACTACTACTTCTAGAAAATAGCTTCTGAAATTATCACAAAACAAAAGTAGAACAATATTTGGGGAAAAAAAACGTGACAAATGTCATTACTCCTCATATGATAGTTTAAATGAAACAAACAGGATACTTCTATATGTACAGATTTAGGATAGTAAATATCATAAGTTAGTTTGACGCAGAAATTTGATTCTATAAATTTGCACGGGACCATTAACACACTGCTCAAATGTGTAATTGAACAGCACGGGTATATCAATCAAAGTACGTCAGTTAATAAACTAACCGGTGTTATCCATGCTGTATATATTTCCGAGTTATCAAACCAAAACATAATATTGAGCAAGTTTAACTCCTCTCTGCGCACGTCCCAAATCCTCCGAATGAAATCAAATATGTTTATAGTGATCAATCTATAGAGAACACTGCTTTGTGAAAAATGAGACCGAGTAATGATTTTATTGAACATCAAGAGAGAACTTTTCTATAGATAAATCTCTAGAGGCGATTGTCACTTTAGATACATCGATAAGAAACACTGCAAATGAAGTGTGCCCTGTCGTTGTAAACAAACTACTCATGATTTAAATTACCCGTTTCATGCTGCCGTTGTAATTAGTGCCTCCCACCCGTAGATAATGCATATTGCCAATAAACTCCGACAGTTATAATCCATACATCTCGGTCATCTCCGAAAATTATCGGTCAACAGCCCGTAAGTAGTCGTCAACGAATCACGCTCGTATATAAACGTCGTAAGGCACGATATATTGAGGGAAAAAACGCAACGTTTAAATCAGCTTCGGCTGTACGAAAGAGATATTGTTTGCTTTGAATTTCAAATGATATTTAAATTTGATACCATAAATATATTTCAAAACAAGTTAAATACAAATTATCCTTTTTCAACAGTTTATATCTTTAATACTCAACTTCAGAAGGTTATGCGCAAACATTTCGTTTGAATAGCAAGCAATGTTTGGCTTATTGTTACTTTCTGTTTCGACGGAATCCAATCTATTTCTGGGTCAGTCTTTTTGTGTTGTTATTTCAGTGCTTTTCAGTGGCGGATTTAACAGGGTGATAGAGGAAAACTATCATTACAAAACCTTTATTTAACATTAAAGAATTTGTTCTGTAGTACTTTTCTGGGCAAACAGAGCAGACCCTTATCATACAGCTCTAATAGTTGTCTGGTCTGTACATGTATTTAACTATTCTTTTTGCAAAGCGTGAAAAGGAGTTAATATCAAGGAATCCATAGCACAAACCATTCTAGACTAGTTATTTCTATAAATCCGGCAAGTTGAAATTCAAAATGTTAAGATACGTGCCCTCCTCATTATGCATATTTTGATCCGCAACTACTTTGATAGTGTTTTTTATTATTATTATTATTCTAAACGTTTTGTTTGTGTTTTGTGAATGTGATGAGAAGGTTAGGGATATGGTTGTCATGTATATGTGCTGCATAGCGACAGAGAAAAAAGAAAATGAGAATGTTGCTACTTTTATTGCAGGATTCGTCTTGTTGTTTATCTCATGTAATAGAACTATCCCGTCCCAGATAAACAGCTATTCACCAAAGAAACTGAACATTGTGGCCGGGCATAGAATCGAATCTACAGTTTACGGACAGGCGAGCACATTTACGCCTACCGCAATCAGGTCAGATACTGCAGTTTGTTTTACTTTAATCTAGTCATAAATAATAAATAATTAAAAGAAGTGCAAAGTTCAAATTGCATCGTTTACATAACAACCATGACTTTGGCTGGTAGGCAATCACACCAACTATTACATTACCATGTCAGATACTGCAGTTTGCATTGCTTAATTTTGAAGTACAAAGCACAAAACATATCTTTGTCATTTTGTGTTTACACAATTACTATGACATTGACTGCCATCCATCATTTTGTCGAGGGTATTTGACTAACCGCTTAAATGTCTGAGCTATGCAAAGGCCAACATAGGTTAAATGAAAGGCTAAGAAAACTGCGGCGCCTGTAGAGTAGATGTCAGTGTCCCTGTCAAGGACAAGATACCTTATATCTATAAATAGATCAAATAAACATTCGCTGTGTCTGTCACCCGAAATGAACCTGAACGATATCTGCATTTGCACATGCGGTGATGTATCGATTCATTTATTTACAAATGTTTGTTTAATCCTGTTTCATAGGACTTTATTGCTAAGTGTTACTTCATGGTATTTTCCCAAAGCTTTTTTATTTGACTTGCAATTCAGCTGAATCTTTAGCTAAATCCATCATTAATGGGCTGCTATGCTTTACGTTATTTATTTTGTTTCTATGTCTGAACTTTCGAGTTGTTGTTATTAATGCTTTTTTATATCGATTTCTTATTGTTTTTATGGTTTCCTATATTTACCAATATATTTGATTCAAATGTTATGATTTTGCTATTGTAAGTATACTAGCGTTGTGTACAGATGAAATAGTTGATGGTTTTATGTTTCATGGTTGATTTTTAATTCGCCAATTGTTTTTCTTGTGTGTATGGTTTTATTGTTGTTGTTTTTTGTTGTTGTTTTTTTTTTGGTAGATTTTTCTTTTGTTGTTTGCGGTATTTTGTTTAATTTCGACAAATGCAATTTGCATAACGTACAGAGTTAAAAACTTATTTGAAATATCAATCTGTATATTATTCTCTGTCCCTGATATTTTCCGTTTTTATCTATTAAAACACCACATGACGTATTCCATTGCCCCCGACAACAGCTATCAGTTTTTATCTCTTCTTTGTTAAAATTATCATCACTTGAAAATTAAGTTCTGCAAATCCGATAATAACATGTAAGAAACAAAACTTACGTAAAATATAGAATTGATAATAAAATTGTAAACATAATATTCATTTTTAAATAAACTCATAAATAATGGTTAAGTCGCAAACGATCTCTTCATTTCTTTAATCATTAAAACAAAGGCTATTTAGTAATTGTTAACAATTATCGTAAAACTATTATTTGGTCAGAACAATTTAATAAACACGGAAGGTCTACCTGGTAAAGTTATTGAAATAATTCAGTCATACATCATGTCTGCACAATGACAATAAAAACATTTCTAATATATCATATTATCTGGCTATTAGTTATAATATTCTCAAATAAACAAGTGTATCACAAGAAAAACTTAAAATAGATAGTGAAATTCTACATAAATTTGAAGACAACACTTGCTATATAGGTTTACGTGTACATCTTAAAAAAGAAACTTACAATTATTTCAAAAGAATTTATAAGACAAATCTTTACTTACTCAATTTATATCACAAATAATTTGAAAAACTGTACAATCAAACTAATACAGAAACGCCTTTACTGCTTCTCTATACGCTTCATGTGGTTTTAGTTGACGTGCCTCCTAAATCGCCTAGCATCTCCAAAACACTCCAGTCACCTTTATAAAATCAATACTGTATACACTGTTCATTAATCTCTCAATAATATCTCCGTGGCTCTCTGATAGAAAATCACTTCACTCTGGCGCGAAATATTTATCATGGAGAAATCATTAATCTTTGAATTATGGTAGGAATAATAAATGCACGCGTAATTAAGTTCTGTTAACTTTTTATATCAATGGTATTAGATGGGAGTGAAAACCAACATCAGGGGCGTTCTAAACGTGGTGAAGTAATGAGTGGAGGTATGGAATTTTCCTGTGTGATGCGCTTTTTCTATTTTGTTAGATCGTAGTACATCAAAATAAACAGATATTCAAATATAGAAACTATAGCGTTTACAGACAGACAGACAAAAAAAACCAGATATTTTATTAACGTCTCACTTTTGTACATGGAATGTATTTATATAAAAATATATGTATGTTAGTAAAAAAAAAGAGAAACAAATGAATATGCAACTAGTATTGCTACAAATAAAACAGCAATGCTACTAGTATTGCTACAAAGGAAACAGCAATGCTACTTGTATTGCTAAAATGAAACAGCAAAGCTACTAGTATTGCTACAAATAAAACAACCGCCCGGTTAACTCAAGTGGTAGAGCTTTCGGTGCGGGAGGCCGCGGGTTCGATCCCCGGCCGGGTCATACCAAAGACTTTTAAACTGGTAGTAATGGCTTCACTCCTTGACGCTCAGGATTTAGGGTTAGCAAGTTCTCCATAGTTCTCTACAGAAGAGTTCTGTGTATCCGCTTCCCTCTCTCTGGGACGCCCATTAGCCCTAGCTGCCAGAAAATGACGTAAATTTAACAACAACAGCAACAACAAATAAAACAGCAATGTAACTAGTATTGCTACAAAGGAAACAGCAATGCTACTAGTATTACTACAAATAAAATATCAATGCGACTTGTATTGCTACAAGTAAAACAGCAATGCTACTTGTATTGCTACAAGTAAAACAGCAATGCTACTTGTATTGCTACAAAGGAAACAGCAACGCTACTAGTTTTGCTACTACAAAGCAAACAGCAATGCTACTAGTATTGCTACAGAGGAAACAGTTACGCTACTTGTATTGCTAAAATGAAACAGCAAAGCTACTAGTATTGGTACAAATAAAATAGCAAAGCGACTTGTATCGCTACAAATAAAACAGCAATGCTACTTGAATTGCTACAACTGAAACAGCTACGCTACTTGTATTGTTAAAATGAAACAGCAATGCTACTAGTATTGCTACAAATAAAACAGCAATGCGACTTGTATTGCTACAAATAAAACAGCAATGATACCATTATGCTACAAATGAATCATTAATGATACTAGTACTGCTACAAAGGAAACAGAAATGCTTCTAGTATTGCTACAAATACAACAGCATTGCTACTAGTTTTGCTTCTACAAAGGAAACAGCAATGCTATTAGTATTGCTAAAAAAAGAAACAGCAATGCTACTTTGATTGCTACAAAGGAAATATCAATGTTACTAGTATTGCTACAAAGGACACAGCAATCCTCCTAGTTTTGCTACAAATGAAACAGCAATGCTACTTGGATTGCTACAAACGAACCAGTAATGCTACTAGTATTGGTACAAATGAAACAGCAATGCTATTTGAATTGCTACAAATAAAACAGCAATGCTTTAAGTTTTGCTACAAATAAAACAACAATGCTACTAGTATTGCTACAAATGAAACAGCAATGCTACTAGTATTGCTACAAATTAAACAGCAATGCTACTAGTATTGCTGCAAATGAAACAGTAATGCTACTTGTTTTGCTACAAATAAAACAGCAATGCTACTTGTTTTGCTACAAAGGAAACAGCAATGCTACTAGTTTTGCAATAAATGAAACAGCAATGCTACTAGTATAGTATTGCTACAATGAAACAGCAATGCTACTAGTATTACTACAAATGAAAAGCAATGCTACTAGTATTGCTTAAACGAAACAGCAATGCGACTAGTAATGCTACAATGAAATAGAACTTATTGCCAGCCATCGGGGACAGTCACTAGGCTAGAAGAGGCAGCCCGGCGCATTATGTTAGCGAAATTAAGTGGTAATATTCTATAAATTTGTCTAAATCTATATAAGTATCTTTATTTCCTTATTAGTTAAGGTTATATTTTGTAACTCTTTGTTACATAGTGCTGGTCCCGCCTGTCTGAGTCAGGTATTGTTATTTATTTCGTCCAATAAGAGTTATATAATCTGAGATGAATATAAACCCATTCTCAAATATTATTTTATAACATCGGTTCCATATGCATACACTCTTGCACTTCCGGTTTATCAAATTCATGTAATGTGAGTTTAAGGAATGACAACTCTACGGAGAAGATTGAGAGGAAAACAGGTAACTGCAGAAAGGCGTACAGTTTAGTTTAGTTTTTAACATATTTTATTTCATATTTCATAATGAAAAAGAGATGGGTCACATGTTCTACTAGCATTAGCTACGGTCCTCCCCTACATACTGATAGAATATATTCCTATTATGTCACAGACAGGCGTACACACAGCACACGAAAAGAAATATTATACACTGATTACGTCTATCATTTACTCTATTAGTCTGATGATTTATTCTTTGTTCTTATTTTCATGACACTTCATAAACTGACACTTTTAAAACGTACGAATATGTTGTTTTTTGTTTGAATAGAAGCCGTGAGGGCGTCTGTGTTATTGTAAACGTGTTCCAGTAAACAACACGTAATCCTGGTCAACAGTCTCGCAGAATTTATGATAGATATGAAGTAAATTGTACTTCAAACGCCAGAACTTAATTACAGACACGTGCCATAAATGTCATCGCCATCTTGGTCGTAACACGTGCAATTTGTAAAAGGACAATAGTTGTAAAATGTTCTGACATAAAACTCATTGACATATGGTGACACGGTCTTTGTACCAGCTCGTGAACAGTACGGTTGTTCCTTGTACCCAGACTTTACGAATAGTTGTCATTAGGTAAGGCACCGCCATCAGGCTTGGTGATAAAAGTGTTTAGTATAGCCTAAAGATATTTTATTTCGCCTTTATGTGCATGAAACAGGGTTGGACCACTAGTTCTTCCAATATATGCCCTCTCCATAAAACATATTAACATATGATATTTAATCACGTGGTTGAAATATCCGTAATACATTAACATAAAGTACGTTAAAATTTAATCCCAAATATCTAGCTGTCAATGGTGGTACCTAACCTCTCAATTAGCAACATTTGTGAAAGTAGTCATAAATATTATCTATAAAAGAGCCACTAGAATTATAGAGACGATGAGGCGAGTGAGATGGAGGTGCGCTACCTACTCAAGAACTGATATCACTTGTTTACTTACGTTGATTATTCTGAACGCGAGGTCAATCTTAAATAGTACCAATATCAGCCCGATACGGTAGCGAATTTTCAGGCCCTCATATACATCGATTAGAAACATAACATTCTGGGCGTGAACGAAGTAATTGTTTGACACTTTTATTTGTAACGTTTCAATGCTGACATTATCTTTCTTTTCTGGTAAATCGTAACCATCTTACCCTTTCATCCACCGGCTAATTTTAGACCATTTCATCATATGCTGTATTTACTGGTGTATACCATTGCGATATACTTCGGATATGGAAACAAAACCACATCCAATTTTCTTTAAAAGTTGTTTTAGCAAACAGAGTAGACACGGATAAGGCAGCTGATCTGGATCTACTCTGTTTGCAAATACAGTGTACGAGCGTATGTCAAGAGGCAAAGCAAAGGGTTAAGGCATAGATCGACGTTGTAAATCAAGCTAATATTACTGACCAATGAAATTAAACATAGTGATAGCACTGACCAATGAAATGTAACATAGTGATATCACTGACCAATTAAATATAACATAATAATAGCACTGACCAATATAAATTTAACACAATGATAGCATTGTCCAATGAAATTTAACAGTTATTTATTCCTGTTTTATAGACATGCTTATCCAGAGACAAACTTATCATCCAACCCGATTTTCCGAATAAAGCCTTTCACTCAACGCTTTTGAAAGTGTTTTGAAGAGCCAAGCTTTTATTTCATCAACGCATTACACGCGAATCAAAACTTGTAAACATATAAGCCACTTAACGTTACAAAAGAGTACAAGTAACGCAATACATTGCTCTTGTCAAATTATGTTTTGAATCCAAAATATAACAATATTTAATAAGTAAACATATTAATGAAGGACAAACATTTCAGGTAGGATCAAATAAAGCACACGATCACTGTTCAGGCATTAATTCCAGTAAAGTAAACATGTTGATTTTGCTTCTAATTTCATCCATCTAATCATGCTCCGTTTCATTCATTTCAAGCTATTTACATTTTATTGAAAGAGCTTAGATCAAAACGATATCTCATCAATATATATGCTAATTAAGTTTAAATTGATATAGTGTCAGCTCAATACAAAATGATCTCCATGGTGTAGGTGTCATCAAGTTTGAAAACAAAATCCATAACGGTACACATGGCAATGTTTACATTTTCTGTATCTATAGTAACTTATTATAACCAATGCACATTCTGTACTCATGGTATCAATCGTACATATTATAATTTGTGTGATTCATTGTTGGCGAAATACCAAGCCAAGTCATCGTGTTAAATGCTGCACTCAGTTAGCGATTGTAATCTTCAGTCTCAAGGAAACTATACGCCCGCACGTTATGATTTGTTTGCAGGAAAACAAATATTTTAAGTGCCAACAGAAGTAATTAACGTTATATAGTAGACGATCAATCGTGTTTACTCGATAAACACGTACAAAAATAAATTGAAAACTGTATTGTGAGATAGACAGCAATATCTAGTTTAAAGACACTTTTCAAAGTTGAAAAAATTGTTAGTTTCTTTTAGTATGAATACCTAGTCACGTTAAATATTCTTATAAAAAGTGTATAGTACGCAATATTGATTTGACATAACCTTTGTTTAAATAAACAGTGCATGAACAACGAGTTACAAATAGTAATGGTGTCAAAGCTCAAATTCGTTGTTTGTCGTAAGAAGAGAATAGTGTTTGAATAAAGAAAAAATGGAAATCTTTTTTATCGAAAATTCACGAATGATTTAGAAAACCAAGTGAATAGCTATTTCAGAATGTTCTTTTTTTGCCCTCGATTAGTTTAGGGTCAAAAGCTAGTTGGATATGAATGCCTGTATGTTTCAGTAACTTTAATATTTAAATATGAACCTGAACCTCCGTCTGGTCACAACATCACCCGTAAAAGTAAAAGGAGGAAATTTTTAGCGGGATATATAGAGACACATTGAGAATATATATAGTTGTGTGTGTTATCGTTGTGCATCTTATAGACCTGAGTGAAAACGTCATATTTTATATTTGATAATGATCTGAGCACAGATAGTTTAATATATCTTAATGTCAGAAAGGTACAACGTAGAATACTAAACATAAGTAATGGATTGGCACGGAAGAGCAAGTCTTATAGAGGACTGTTGAAGAATAGTTGGGTTACCATTTATTAGTTGACTGACCATTTTATCTATATAGACCATGTACATCTCATAAATCAGTCTTGTTAGGAAGGGGTAGTAAAATTGCTACTATACCCTGGGGACATCTTTGACTTTGTCATTGACTTGCAATCTCATTTCATATGCAGTGTTTCTTATCGATGTATCTAAAATGACAACTCTCCTTGGAGATTTGTCTATAGAAACGTTCTCTGTTCAATAATGTAAAAATCATTACTTGGTCCCTTTTTCCATTGTTTTTGCTATAGGGTTGAAGATTAGAATCTCGGCTGGGATTATACAATACATAGTACATGAGAGAAGGCTAACCAGCTAGCATGCGGAAGTGAAGTGCAGTGGTTCTGCTTAAGGACACTTGGTGTTTTATTTTACCATAAAAAGCTGAAAAAGTTGAAAAATGACTTGAACTTTGTCGGTTTGACTTAAATCGCAAATAAAAAAAAACACAAACACGTAGTTTAAACATACGAGTACTTTATATCCAAATTTTACAGAAATGGGGTTGGGCCACATATTTGACGCTTGTATTTACTACAAACGAGGAAAAGGAGACAGGACGAGAGAGAAATGCGAGAGAGAGAAAGAGAGAGGTATTCTACTTATTGCAGATAATTAATGTTATCTTTGACGGTTCATCAGAACAAATAATCAACTGCAGAATGACAAAATCCATTTGCCTAAGTTGACTATTTGTTTCGATCAACCATCACAGATTACATGAATTAGTTGTTAGACTTAGAATTCCTCTATCTCTATTTCTCTTGCGTTTCTCTCTTTCTCTCGTTTTAGGCGATGCCTTTAAACCGAGGAAACTAGATTTTAATGGCAAACCAGCTGACCAATAACAACGCGTGTGTTTGTGGCGAAGTAAAGTAATTCACTAACAGAGGCATTCATACAAAACATTATTTTGCTGCATAAATGAATAGTTTCAAACACAAAAAGTTACACATTGTTCGATCTACATTCGAGGTGTAGAGTAATCCGAGAACAATGGCGTTTTTGTAAGTTCGTTTTGCATTTTACCATAAAGAAATTTCCATACTTTGCATTTCTTCCGTTACAGTAAACAGTTGTCAAAACTACACAGTCCTCCGAAACAGTGCATGTCACCATAGATTTCTTGACCGAAAATCTTAGTTTAAACTTATTTGTTTTAGCTCATGTGGCATCTAGAAACACTTTTTAGTATTTTCTGGTAGAATAAGTACATGATACTTAATGTAGGTCAGGGAAACTACCCTACATGGGGATCAAACATACACGTAATAGCCACTACACCCCTGCAACTACTGTATTGCTTTGATCTTTGATCTCCGCATTAATTCTACAACGACAATTGCAACTACTTCGTTCGTCATTCTATTCTTTAGTGCAAACAACTGAAAGTAAAAATTACCGTCTACTGATTTAAGTACATTTAGTTTAATGTAAAAGTGTAGTTTTGACATTTTATTTTCATTTAAATTAACTTTACCAATGCAGCTGTTATCGCAATAAACACAAGAGCATATATTCTAACGCGCCACGCTTCTGGGTTAGGCCTAAAACAGGTATGGCAGCATACCGAACATCCGGATTGTTACAGAAATTATTGCAGGACCGTCTCGGAATGATTCGGGCTATCCCAATCACTACTTTTGTCGGTTCATCAAAATTTTCTCCACAAGAGATAGCTTTGTTTTTAATCAGCTTTGAACGCTTCTTTAAGCCCTTTGATTGCTCAGTTGAAGCTGACTATGACACAACGCTTTAATGTCATTTTGCATTTTTTCTCATGTCGCTGCTTTTATCTTACATAAGTGCACAGTGGTGTGGTGAATTAACTGCCAGCCTTAGGCTCAGGAGGTTGCGGGTACGAGTCCTGCATACTATAAGACACCACGTACCGGTTCTTTCCAGAAAAGGGTTTCTTTGCGCAACAGGCTTTCAAAATAGTCTCGTTAAAAGATAAGCTTAGACGAATGTTACACATTGAGCATTTTTCATGGAGCCATATCAAATTTTATTTTTCAAAGAGTTGTTTTGAAGCATTGCTAAACAAAGTAATGTCAAACAGGCTGACAGCTGTATGTGCATTTTATGTTGCATCTGTCACAATGACCATATGGAACAAAAACTGTGATATAGTTAAGCATGTGTCATTATTGAGTTTATATCTCCAGTTCAAACTTAGCTTATTCCCTGACGTGTTGTACATATTGTTGGATTTCTTCCAATTGGACTGAAAAGCCACCCTTTAAAGCTTAGAACGGCTACTGTATAAGTAAACACCCCCCCCCATAAAAAACAAAAAAACAACAAAAAAAACAACAAAAAAACGAGCAAACACACTCACACACTAAAGGCCATAAAATGTTGGTGTATTCGGCCAGAGCAAAATAATTTGCTTAGTCTAGATAGTGATTTGGTTAGTACTTATCAGGCCCTTGTAGTGCTGTTGGTTAGATTATGTTAAATACCTCAATAAAACCATGGGTAGCATAACATGCAAAAATACACCTTTAAAGAAACGTAAAAGGCCTTTAAAGAAACGTATGCCATTTCGGTCAGGTTAATCAAATTAATTTATACCACTGTGATTAAGCCTGACACTATTTCTATTTTTGTTGTCATACAATTACTAAATAAAAACTAGTTAGTGAATATGTGTGTTACTTCTGTATATTTTATGTGTTGCTATTGACCACGTAAATCTAAAAATAAATAAACTGGCCAGTACCATTAGTTTTTGAAACGAAGTATGCCATGCTTCACAAGAAATCGACTGATAATCAATTCTGATATTCTTAAACATACTATGTCCAAAAATCAACGCGTTTCAGTTTCAGAATAAAAAAGATAAATTTGAAAGATCGGACTTGTAGACATTTTTTATATTCTAATACTAAAATAAACCAATGTGTTTCGTTTAAAAAGAGAGAGAACCTAGTTATACGTGTGTCCGGGACAAAATTGACACGCCACCTGTCTTACAGGTAGAACTTAGTGTTGATCAACCATTTAGCCTGCTAAGGGCGACCGTGGTAGAATTGGCATACAGCTTGGAACCAGATTAGACGCCGAGTAAACCGGCGTCTAATCAGAATCCAAGCTGTTTGACACTCGGCTAATTGTTTCACCACACATTAGGCGGTTCTGATGAATTTTAAAATCTAGGCAGACGACAATTTAAGCAGAAGACATTTTTTCAGCAGGCTAAGGGTAAATAACAATAGAAAGTGTGCACTGAACCTATTTTTTCTTTATCACTTTGTATGACATATATTCTGAGACCCAACGTTTTATTCATTCTGCGCTAGATAAATGCTCCTAGTGTCTATAAGGTTAAAACGGCCTAACCCTACACTCATAATTCTCCCGTAAGGCTCTAATATGCTAACATTCGCCTTTATAGCTTTTGTCCAAATACCTCTTTTAAATCAAAACGTCCATTAATATGTTTAAATCTTACATTCCTTTTGGAGAATGTGCTCTAAAACATACACCAGGTCAGCTATACTTTATAAAGTTTATGCAAATTTTACGAAACTTGCAGAAAGAAATAAAAATCAATTGCTTCTTTTCAGTGTAAAGAAGGCATTCGAATACACTGTGAAGTGCTTGTATTGAGGTACGTGAGAGAAATAATTACTACACTAAGCCTCTGAATAAAAAAAATAGATTTGCATGGGCTTGAGAATCTCAAATGACAGCGTTTAAATGGGACCGAATCTCTAAATTACTCCCATTAGTTTGTTTATCTATTATTTATTGCATGTAATATCTG
>JAULCC010646310.1:0-14089 GCA_032358795.1 Nuttallia obscurata | reverse complement strand
CACATTGTTTTTACTTTTATCGTTTGGTTTATCCAAGAAAAGTGCATCATGTTATCTTGAGAACCGTCGAAATCTGGGAACCTATATACTTACTGACTCGCCCGATGAATTACCGGTGTTTACATAAATAAAAACCAAAATTGATGAAACTTATCAGGAAAGCATTTTTTTATATAATTTCAGGTCACAAACTTGAACGCAGAAACTTAAGCATCTATCGTGAAGGTAAAGTATCCTTCATTTGTAGTGATATTACAGCTCGTAGGTGAAGATACAATGAACTTGATGATGAACTTAAATGTACAATTCATGAAATAACTTTAAATAAAAACAGGCCACCTTACCTAAAAGACTCTGACTTTTCCATTACATTTACAAACATTCTTGATAGATATATGACTTTTTCTGGTAATAGGAGATTTGAACTATGATTTTAAATGTAAATCAGAAGGCTAAAATCTCTTATAACTGATGGAAGTATTTGATTTACAAGACCTTGTCAAAGAATGTACCTGTTGTATGAAAAAATGAATGCCCTCAGCCATAGGTGTAATACTTACAAATACCAAGAATATGTGTTTTAAAACGATGAATTTTAGTACAGGAATAAGTAACTGCCATAACTGTATATCTACTTGCATAAAGTGTCAGAATCCGAAAAACGAAAATCAAAAACTTCTATACAGGAGCTACAGAGATCTTGATGAAAATGTCTTGAACAGAGATTTAGCAGAAGTTCTGTAACATCAAACCGTTAGTCAAGACACATGTATTGATGATGTTTATCGGCTGTTTGAAGAAAATATTCTTCATGCATTTGATAAGCATTGAGGAACTTTGTAAATAAACTGAAGAGACACTTCATAAACAACTATTTTCAGGAAAGGTGTATTAGTGGTAGTAAAACTTCTAATTTCTGGAAAACGGTTAAGCCATATCTATCAAAAAACCAGAATTCTTAACCTAAAGTTACTCTTTTAGAGTATGATAGTCTAATTACTAATACATCTGAAGTTGTTGATAGTTTTGATAATTATTACGTCAGTGTTGCAGATAGTGTAGGTAATGATATGATATTGATTTGGACCCCCATGACCACCCAAGCCTAATAAAAATACTGCAGAAAGGATTTGGAGATGATGATTTTTGTTTCAACCAGACTGATCATGTAAATATATGAAAATTAATTGACAAACTTATCTCGAAAAGGCCACTGTGCGTAACACAATACCAGCTAAACTTTTTAAACTATGTAAAACTTCTTTAATTTAACCAGTTACATAGTAAATTTATCAATCATATTTTGAATACACAACAATATCCGAATGCCTGGACAAAGGGTGTAATTATTCACGTACATTATAAAGGCGATCCAAATGACCCAAACAGTTACAGGGGCATAACTCTAACAAGCTGCTTTGCAAAACTTTTTAACGCAGTGATATATTAAGTGGTCGGCAAAACATGATATAATAACTGATGCAACGATGATCTTGACCTTTGATGTACAGACCTGGGTCTTCCGCATGTCACATCGCGACTGGTGGTGAGAAATGCATATGTGAAATAATTTTAAATTCCGTTATGAAATCTCAGAGTTATGGTCCGGACAAACAAATCGGGACTGACGGACGGACGGACGGAAAGCACAAAATAAATATGTGTCTCCCCTATATGGGGGAGACATAAAAAAAGCAGCAATACTATAAAGGTTATTTTGTACGTAAGGGCATACATTCTTTTTAATATTTCACAATACTTATAACGTTTTCTTGCTAGTTAGACATTAAGTTATCAAATTTGTTAACAATTGACCACTTTATATCTGCAAGATTTATTTGTAATTTAGTATATTTTGGGCAATATTGTAGGAAATGTTCATATTTTGTAATATTGTAATTACAAAATGTACATATTCTTACTTCTCTATTAATTCTATTAAATCTTCCAGTTTCAGATGTAACCTCTTATCCTTGAGTACAAATTTAGTCAGAATGTATACAAGCAGAAAATGTAGCAGAGAATATAACTGATTAAAAACATCTTTGTATGGAGGGGTTTCCTTTTATCTTCTGCAAGCCATTTTTTTTGGTCAATTTTGCATTCCTGTTTTGCCATGTCGTAAGATGTAATATTTCTGTGCTTACATTCTAGTTATTGGTATACTTATCTAATGCTACAGCTTATCTCAGCGACAGTGAAAGTGACTAGAATAATATCTGGTAGAGGATCCAAGTCGAACTCGAAAAGAAAAAGTGAAAACGATGCGATGCTGCGACAAATTGTCTCATCAGAGCGCAATGCGGAATTCACAACCAAAGGAACTACATCTACCTACTGAACAATGACACGTGCAATTCGACAGTGTTATATGTGATAGCACACACGCGTTAGATGCACGAAAACTCTACACAGACGATCACGTGATACTCTGATGTGTTATGAGTGAAAGATGTACTGCGTTAAAGGGACTAACAAATTATTTCCTTGCTAATTACTCAACATGCTCACAGTGGAAACTGTAAATCAAAGTTACTATCAAAAGTGAAAGAAAGTTGGCTAGGTTATATGGATCGATGCACAACGGCTCAGAAGTGTGTTGTTCCATCCGCGAACAGATACTGAAGTTTTCATTTTAACCTTGAGTCTGCTAAGGGCGACCGAGATAGAATTTGCAATCAGCTCGGATCCAGATTAGACGCCGATTAACTCGGCGTCTAATCCGGATCCAAGCTGTTTGACACTCTGCATATTGTTTATCGAAATATTGGGCGATTCTGGTGAATTTTAAAGTTAAGACAGACGACAGTTTAAGCAGACGACATTTGTTCAGCAGGCTAAAGGTAAAATATTTTCAGCAAGTTCTAACTGTTAAAAACGTATACGTATATATGACAGTGTGGTGCGAATTCCTTTAGTTTTCTTAAGCAACTATAACAAACACATGGCTACAATGACATCGTTGCAACCATTTTAGCTAGTATAATCGTTTTGCCAGCGAGATCAGCAAATATATAAACATTTAACATATTATGTCATCGTTCTGCATATGATATATGTAGCCATGTTTTTAGAGAGTTGTGGGTATGATGCGCTATTTTCACTCCTTCCTTTTGAAATTCTTAATGGATATTTCGACTTGTCCTGTATTCTTTTCATTTTTCCTTACGACCGTCACTTTGACGAAGGAAAGTCTTCATTACGACTCCATTTAAACAAACATAAGGTATAATTAACGCATGTGCCAGATCAGTTTGACTTAGGTCGTAAATACTTGAAGTAACACAATTAAATAAGGAGGAATGAAAGTTTAATAAAGCAATCAAACAACCAAACTTCACCAATAATAAGTAGGACACATCCATTGGTATATGTGTAGGCTGAAAAATGACATCAGTAAGTCTAAGAAGAAACGACTGCAAAATAAAATTACACGGGACCTTTGAAAAAAGACCAATATATGGGAAACGAAATTTTGGGGAAAAGGATAAGCAGATTGAAGAACGGAGACAGTTTCTCCGCAATAGTTTTAAATACGGACAATGTTTATTTGTCTTTGACATGTACTTTGTATAAAGACATGAGAGTTTACCTCCTAAATAAAAAGGAGTTTTACACAGTAATTACGAAACATATCTTCAATACAGTTTTACCAGTATAGTGTAAAATTAAGTGAGTCTCAAGATATTTTAAGAGACATGAAACCTATAGCTCATGTCTTTGTATAACTATGATATACAAATGCAGCATACAGTATCTGTTAATGAGATGTGAAGTAGCGAAATAGTTCATGAGAATATTATTTCATAAATATTAGGAAATTAATTATTAATTTGTTGAGAATAGGTAAACGTAAATGAGCGATGACTAATTTGTACACTGGCTTGCTGTGTTTTTTTCTTATTACATGTTCATATCCATAAACGCATTTCGAAATATTGATTTATATTATATTTTGTTAACAGTAAAATCAGCTCTTGAGTCTTCTCTGATTGCAAAGTCTCATAGAATTGTCAACAACTGTTTACGGGACAAAACAGTGACTTATTGGTGACCAGCCCATCTGGCAAAGCGGAAAAATAGTTTTATACGATGAAATACAACACTCCGAAGTTCAAACTAAGATACAAATAAAACCAGACTGAGAACTATGATATCTCTCAGCCCCTCACCGCTGTGGGTTCGGATCCCAGTCTGGGCACTTCGGATTTTTCAAGTGAGGAAGACTTCAAGCTGGCTTGCGGTAGGTCAGTAGTTCTATCCGGTCGCACTCTGTGCCTGAAATAATGTATAGAGGTTCCCCGGGGTCTTCCGTCACCTGTAATGAGCTGGACGTCGTGATATAACTGAAATACTGTTAAAGCGACGTAAAACTCTTAATAATACAAAACAAAACAAACTAAGACATCCCCGATAAATAAGTGTGCCATATAGGATACTTCTTTCGCGGGAACACAACCGTAGCTTTACTAAGTTTATGAATGGCCGTTGTTGTCTTTCTTGTAACGCCCAATTTGTAGTTCAGGATATCATTGATGTCGTGTAAGACATGTTTGAAAATAAAGTTGCAAGATATTAATAAATAAAGTGCTCTGTTTGAAAACAAAACATACTACTAATGTTATGGTCTGTGTTTGACAACAAAAATATTACACATGTAATGTTAGATATGTTTGTCAAAAGAACTACTTATGTTTTATGTATGTCTGTGTGTCAACAAACACACCACATACGTTATGTCCTATGTCAAAGTGACTACTTATGTCATGTTCTGTGTGAGTCAACAAAAATGATTACTAACGCAATGTACTATGTTTTGCAGAAAAAGTACTACTGATGAAATCCCCTATTTTGTCAATAAAAAGACTTCTGGCGAAATGTCCTATGTTTGCAAATAATGAATACTACTGGTTTGTTTGTATATATTTGTCAACAAAAAGGACAAATGACGCAATACCCTATGATTGTCGACATAAAAGCTTATTGACGCAATGCCCAATGATTGTCGACATCAAGGACTAATGACGAGATGTCCTATGTTTGTCAACAAAACAGACAACTGACGAAATGTCCTTTATGTTTGTCAAAATAAATACCAATGACGCAATGTCCTGTTGGTCAACCAAAAAATCTTCTGATGCAATGTCCCATGCTTGTCAAAAAAACAGACTACGGACACAATATCCTATGTTTGTCAACTTAAAGGACGACTTAACCAATGCCCTATGTTTGTCAACAAAGCCGCCTACTTACGCAATATCCTATGTTTGTCATCAAAAAAGAATTTTTGTCGTAATGTCCTATGTTTGTCAATCAAACTTACGACTGACGCAATATCCTATGTTTGTCAACATAAAGGACTACTGACGCAATACCCTAAGTTTGTCAACAAAAAGGACAACTGAAGCAATATCATATATTTGTCAACATAAATGATTACTGACGCAATGTCATATGTTTGTCAACATAAAAGACTACTGACGCAATACCCTATGTTTGTCAACAAAAAGGACAACTTAAGCAATGTCATATCTTTGTCAACATCAAGGACTACTGATCCAATGTCATATGTTTGACAACAAAAAGGACAACTTAAGCAATGTCATATCTTTGTCAAGAAAAATGATTACTGACGCAATGTCATATGTTTGTCAACAAAAAGGACAACTTAAGCAATGTCATGCATTTGTCAAGAAAAATGATTACTGACGCAATGTCATATGTTTGTCAACAAAAAGGATAACTTAAGCAATGTCATATATTTGTCAAGAAAAATGATTACTGACGCAATGTCATATGTTTGGCAACAAAAAGGACTTCTAAAACAACGCACTATGTGTGACAACAAAAAGGACTTCTAAAACAACGCACTATGTGTGACAACAAAAAGGACTTTTAAAACAACGCACTATGTGTGACAACAAAAAGGACTACTAACGTAAAATTTAGTGTTTGTCAAACAAAATGGATTCTGCGTTTGTTGATACAATGGACTACTTGCATAAAAAGGACTTTACCGTTTGTTAATACAACCCACTACTTATGTAAAAAGGACTTTTACTTTATTTTCAACATTTGTAGAAAAAATGAATGTTTACATGATTTTCAATGTTGGTAAACAATAAGATTTGTATTGTTAAGTTCAATGCTTGTAACAGTTGAGACTACTACAGTAATGTTCTAGTTATTTTTACAAGAAACTACATATGCAATGTTCCATTTGTGTACATAATAAGTCTTCTATTCTAATGTTCCCTGTTTGTAAACATTAAAATTACTATTTTGATGTTGAATGATTTATATATATGAGAGTTATAATGTCATGCTCTTCATTTGTAAACATTTAGACTATTTCTGGTGTTTTTTATTTTATAACATAATGACTATTATACTGATTTGTTTCTGTCTAAGATAAGTGAGATGTTCTATCTTTTTAAACAATGATACATGTACAGCATCTGTTATATATGATTTGTTTGAAATAAATGAGATTACCTTTGATATTTTCCAAGCTTTATAACAATGGGACTACTACAATACTTTTATCCTGATGTTGTCAATGATGCAAATGTTGTAATGACCAATTGTGTTATCAGATAGATTACTAATGCACTTTTTTATGTGGTAAACAGGAAAAGGGTCGGGCCACAAGTTCTTTCAACAATAATTACGGCCCTTCCCTTGTAATTACGGCCCTTCCCTCCTTTACTGTTATTTAAGTGTTATTCGTTAATTAACAATGAGACAACTACTTAAGTGTTATTTGTTTGTTAACAATGAGACGACTTCTTAAGAGTTATTTGTTTGTAAATAATGAGACTTCTACTTGACCTTTCTTTGTTTTTGTAATAATTGAGCCTTCTACTTAGTTTTAACTTATTTGTTCCTTTAAGCTCGATTATGTTGAAAGCATATGGCTTGTAGAAACTCGAGTCCGTTTCCTTGGTAGATCCAGTACTTGGTGTCAAAAAATAAAGGTCAAGACAAAGCCCCCCCCCCCCTTCGGGACTCGAAGCATTGTTTATTGTTTGTAAACAATGAGAAGAGACTACTTCTGTAATTCACTTTGTTGCTAAACCACCCGGTAAACTCCATGTGCGAGCTTCTTCTTTACGTCCCGGATGCCGCGGGTTCGTTCCCCGGCCGGGTTAAAAACAAAGATTTTTAAGTTGGTAGCAATGGATCTCCTTCCTTGACGCTCAGGATTTAGAGTTAGCATTACGACTGGTTTGTCGGTGTCAAGAAAAAGTTACCGCCCGTGGTTCAGGGCTCCACGTGTATCAGTGCTATACAATGGACACGTAAAAGAACCATAGAGTTCTACAGAAGAGTTCTATGTACATGTACCTACTTCCCTCTCTCTGGGACGTCCATACGCCTTGGTGGGCAGAAAGTGACGTTAAGCAAACAAAAACTAGGTTTCTAACTGAAAAGACCACTACTGTAATATACATGGTTTGCAAACTATAAGACTGCGTCTTTTATTTATTATATATAAGCAGATAACTCTTGATATGATACCTGTTTGCTTGATGTAGATGGATCAGCAGATAAAGGTCATCATACTGCTTTTTATAGTATCCTTATTGACGATTGCGTGTTAAGCACATGGCACGTTGCCAGCACGTGAATCTCTCGTGCTTTACATCCATACCGCTGCACCGATGTAAAGATTTGCCACGATACCCTAAATATTGATTAGAACTGGTGTTCAGTAACATTGACAATATCGGTTAATAAAGAATTCTTCAAGTGATAATAACGTGTGAATGCAATATGCATAATTGATAAGGCTAAATCATGCTACATGCAAAGTCAGGTAGTTCAAGCGTACCTAGAAAATTCATAAAGTCAAAAACTACACCACAGATTACAATAATGTTATAGAGAAGTTCTTGCGTTTAATACATCATTTTAGAAATAGTCCAGTAATAGTGTGATTAACTCAGGCTATTTATCGGAGAAGAACAAAAACTGGTATACATGGGGAGAAACTCTATAAGACTTGCTCGTTCGTTTCAATTCATTACCTATGTACACTATTATATGTTGTATTTTTCTAAAATAAAAATATGTTTAAACAACATGTGTATCTAAATACAAGTAAAACGAGATCCGAGCAAAATAAGCAAATGTGGCTGCCATGGAGGCCATTTTCAAAATGGCCACCAAAATAAAATAGTTTCCTTATAAAAACACATTTAATTTTAGAGTTATACAACTAAAATAAATCCAAAGCAAAATTAGCAAGGATTGCCACGATGTAGGCCATTTTCAAAAATGTCTCCAGGATAAATTACTTTCCTGATAGCATCACATTATACCATGTTTTAAGCAATATATTTTATTAAAAAGTACACAATTTGGTTATTTTACACAACTTTGATAATTGCCAGAAAAATAAGAAAACATGGCTGCCATTTCAACATTTTAAAAATGGCCACCGCCTTAGATTAACTCTACTTTAAACAACGCGTTGATCACAAGTTCTACTCTACTTGATAACTGTATTTATCACATAAACTGGCTTCTGGGAGTAACATAAAGCAGTGACATAAATATCATATGTAACTAGTTACATAAGTATAACTTGAAACCGGTTGATAAAACGCACTCGGAGTGCATTTTTGTACAGTTTTTTTTAAATTCCTCTTTATGTGATAAATAGAATCTTATATTCGTGTTTATTCAATATTATTTTTATGAAACTCGTTGACTAAAATCATATGACACTCGCCAAGGCTCGTGTCATATGTTTAATCAACTCGTTTCATAAAAATGATATTAAATAAGCACTCATGTAAGATCCTCTATTGAGCTAGTTATTAAGTTAGTTTGTAGTTAGCTTGTAATAGGTCGGTGGTTTAGCAAGGGACAGCTAGGACCATAACAGAAAAGTCGCCATATGAACTACGCTGTGACAGTTGGACTTTAACTCCAAATAAACAAACCAATTATCCAGTTACTGGAATATTTAGTCTTTGTTTGTTTTTTCATATACTTTTAAGAACACACTCCGACTGCCTAGTTTGCTGGATTAAATTATACCCTTTAATGTAGCCGTATCCCGTTTCTTCATCTTGACCAAGAAGATTTCTTGAAGCTGATAGGTAATTTTTCGTTCGGCATAAACCTTAACTTTGAATATGTACTTATTCTTGTTCAAAACAAAATGTACAGCTCGGTAAATATGATATATCAAGCTTGCTTCAGCAAAATGACAACAAAAGCTCCCGCATTATATGTGTTTTAACTTTCAGTCGTCTTTGTTCTTGTGCATGTACAATACGTTTAATATTACAATATGTACCAGGGTGCCACTGATAGTTTGAAACACTTAACCTTTAGCCTGATCAGCGCGACCGTGATAGAATATGCAAACAGCTTGGATCGAGAACAGACGACGAGTAACTCGGTGTCTGCTTCGGATCCAAGATGTTTAAAACTCTGCCAATTGTTTCTGCAAATATTGGGCGAATCCGATGAATTCAAAATTCCATACAGCCGACAGTTTCAGCAGACGACAATATTTCAGCAGGCTAAGGGTTAAAACGATTCCAACTAAAGTTCTTAGATACTACGTAATGTACGTTTTTACAGTTAAAACTACCAACACCACCCTTATGCTAAACATATCTTGACGAATGATGTTTGCTGCCCTTTGCAGGATTTATTATCTCTCAATCATAGTCAGACACGTGCTTAGATGGCTCGATACTATAATCTACCGTTTCTAGTAATATGTGCTTGTCATTAAAGACTTTTGCTATACAAGGTGATATCTTTAAGTTTTGATACATATAACATTCACTGTCAACTTCTAGTCTTTCTAGGTTTGTTATATACAGTTTAAAAACATCTGCCAGTCTAAATGTAAGAATTACATCACTGTCCGAATGAACATTGCAGCGCCAGGTCTTTGTTGCCATATAGAAATATCCTCAAACATTTTCTTTATCATATTACATAGACATCTCATACATTGTAGTGGTAAACTCTCCTTTAATATATTAAATCCCATTCACTACATTTTAACAAAACTACTGAATGGTTCAGCTCAGTAACATATTATTCTCGGTTTACTGTTTTATCCAAAACTTGACATATGGTGTTTTTTAATCTGTTCCACAGAAAATGCGTTTGTTCTTGAAAATCGTTCATTTATTAGGTCAGTTTTGCAAATGTAATCAATTTAGAAGTAACATTAAATTATTTCCATCTATTGGAGCTTCCGTTTATTGCATTTATTCTTATGAAGTTTGCACCACCTTACACTATTCACATGCAACATTGATACAATACTAGTAATTATCAGTACATTATTATAAGAACATTATAGGTAAAATAGTAATATTAATGTTCTTTAATTCATCCTCTGTCAAATGCTCACATCTCATTCTAATTACAGAATCAAACTTGTATAATTATAAAATTCCAAAATACGAGAAAAGATACCTTGATTGTTGCATACACTATGAGTTTTATTATTTCTTATTAGAACACCGCAAAAAAATGTATTGGGCTTGTATAAAACTACACATTTGGCAGTTTATATGCCATCCTTTTACAGATTTAGTAATGATGTTTTTGTTCTAGAGCCTGTTACTATCATCAAACGATACGTTTTTATAAAAAACTGCAATTTCTTACAAATATTTATTATCAATATCTAACCACATTTTCCAATTTCAGAAAGATAATAAGAATGATAGTTCAATAATATTATGATATATGTGAAAAGAAATTAAAACATTTCATAGAAACATTACAGAAGGATCGCATGTATTATGCTAGTCAAGTCTTAACTGGTGGAATATTTAGTCAGACATAAATTAATTTCATTAGCCCTTAGCCTGCCGAAAAAATGTCGTCTGCCTAGATTTTAAAATTCATCGGATTCGGCCAATATTTGGAGAAACAATTGGCCGAGTGTCAAACAGCTTGGATCCGGATTAGACACCGAGTTACTCGGCGTCTAATCTGGATCCAAGTTTTTTGCATATTCTATCACGGTCGCCCTTAGCAGGCTAATAGTTAATTATCACAAAAACACGATCATTAATGAGAATGATAATTAAGCAGTAATGTGAATCAAATTTATACCTGAAAACAATACAAGCACATGAGGCCTTTTCCATTTACAACCATCATTTACAGAAAAATATATGTTTTGACCGCCATTGTGAAAAAGGCTGCCATGGCTGTCATCTTGACTTATTTGACCGGAGTCTCAGTCTTTTTAAATGCGTAAAATTTGATGCTTTTCCTAAAAATTACACAGTTTTGCTGTTGCTTTTTTTATGTCACGATATGGCTGTACTAATATGGAATATAATAATAATTACAATGTGAGATGGGCCATACCCCAAAACTGCCTTGGACGAACTGATTGGTTATTAAAGTTAACCAAGACATTACGAGCGTATGCCCAGAAACATGTTTATCAAGAATGGTGATATCGGATGAAAACTCTTTGATTTAGAGAGAGGACATAGCTTATTTTGATTCAGCAAAAATATTAATATTTTCTAAACAACGTGTAATCGAGAGTTTTGTCCATCATTGGAATTGGGATGTGTTAAGAAATTCAATTTAAGAATAATATAGTAAAACAGTTTGATAAACTTACGATACGCAATAGTTTGATAACGTACTTTTAATCATAAGAGTCTTTATAACTAAGTTAAGACCTTTTGCACACTCTCTAACACAGGCCTGTGTAGTGCCAATACTATATATTTTGTAATTTACCAAATATAGATTACAATTATCCCTTTTTGTATTAGACCGTGTCACACAGATAAAAAGAACACGCATTTGATGTGTTTCTATTAAAAACACCGTGTGTATATGAAATAATTCTAATGCAACTTTTTTGTAACAAGCTTCTTCATTGGATACTCGGTCTAAATTTGAGTCATATAAATCTACGATATACTGTCGGAAAGCCTAATCAATATTCAGAACGCCATAGAACGCTATGACGTCACATAACAGTTTGAATGGAATGTTATTAAAGTTCTGAGAGCGTAAATATACACATTTTATTAGATTGCCTTAGAATAGGGATAACCGCGCCGTCGTTGAGTATTTGCCGACGTATATCGGTGGTTTATATACATGTATCGCAAATAACCGTAAAACTAAATTTGCGACATATAAACCACCGATATACGTCGGTAAATCTTCAACGACGGCGCGGTTATCCCTTAAATATGCTTATGGTAAAACAACAATACTGCGACATTTAACTATTCTTATCAAAAAAAACATGTTATAAAGAAATAGTGTTATCAACATGCGAGTATGTTTATTTTTCACGTACTTTATTTATAGATAAAACGGGGAACCTTAGCTGATTTATGCTGGTGCAAGATTTAAATGCATACAATGTCGGTCTGTTTTAAATGGACAAGGGTAAAAAAGATTTTGAACCTAATGACAATTTTACATTAGAATTACTGTAATAACTGACACTTCTTAACAGATATATCGAAACATTGTCAACAGAAGGTGGTGGATTCAGGAAAGAAATAGCTATGCATTCTATTCTCTCTTTACAACTAAGTGTAGATGCAAAGTGTATGCCAATAGATTATTTGCTGCAGAATATCTGTAACCCGTAAGCTATGCTGACTGTTTCTATTTGTATGTGTTCAAATCTTTATGAATCGGCTACCGTACATCCCATAACTCGTAGGCGTATTCTAAAACCAGATGTATCAAACATTTATTGATTCTAATTAGTATATGATAATCTTAGGTATTTTCCAGCTCTCGCGTCACGCAATTTAGATTACAGAAATAAAATGTTAGATTGCAGTAAAAACAATGTAAGTTTTAGTTATTACAATGACTGGTAGTCCTCTATCTGAGTTGTCTCTTGTTTGAAGTTTTCCCACACACTAAATTTAAGCTGATAATGTCCCTGTTACTGTGTTACGGGTGTCCTCTTTGTATAGATCGAAGTGAACCAGGCAATTGCAATCCGAGCCTTCATTGCAGTCTAAGGTATTTGTCAATCTAGTTCGGTTGCAACAACTTTTTCTTAAAGTAAGCTTCTGAGTGAAATTTGTTGTTTGTTTCTATTTTCGTAAGTGACCGTGACCTTGACCTAAGGAGCCCTAAAGTGATCCCTGAAAAGACTTTATAAAATCTTCCTATATACCGAGTTTGATTACAATCTATTATCTGTAACTAGAGATAGTGAACGGGATATAGCACCTTCCATAAGTTATTCAGCCTTATTATATCCTATATAAAATGTGAAGGGGAAACCTGCTTATGTCTGGAGAGAGGGTGTGGGCGAGGCGGGGTAGAGTGGGGGTTGATGTATGTGTATTTGGTGGGTTAAGAGCCACACTTGTAAAACTGCTTTCGTTAATTACGGGTGAGTAAATCACTTTCATATTTAACAGAAATTACCCGGGAGGAATAGAATCTATAAGACCCACTTACCTCGACCTACTGCTGCTCTTCTTTCATGTGACAACCGGATCCCAAACCTCCCGGCTAGCTCAAGTGGTAGAGCGTCCACTTTCGGTGCAGGAGGCCGCGGGTTCGATCCCTGGCCGCATCAAAACAAAGACTTTTAAAAACATGGTAGTAATGGCTTCCCTCCTTGACGCTCAGGATTTAGGGTTAGCATTACGACTGGTTTATCGTTGTCAGGATAAAGTGACTGGCCGGGGTTCAGCCCCCACGTGTATCAAGGCTATACACTGGGCACGTTAAAGAACCATAGTTCTCTACAGAAGAGTTCTGTGTATCCGCTTCCCATTCTCTGGGATGTCCACTTGCCCTAGCTGGCAGAAAGTGACATAAATCAAACAAACAAAACAAAAAGACACAACCGGGTCCCACTTACCACACACTGTTTCACAGGTATTGGAGAAGTGCTTATAAATCGCAGATAACACCTGACTGTGACTGGATAAATCACTTCATTTGTGGATATCAAGTTAGCAGTCTGACAAACCCAATAGTTATCAAATGTTACTAAACAGTATACTATATAGTAGAGCGTCATTGCCTGCAGGTTTACGGTCAACAACCAAAGTCAGGAAACAAATATCAGTTTAGCAATAAA
>JAULCC010646199.1:0-16538 GCA_032358795.1 Nuttallia obscurata | reverse complement strand
TCAATTCAAATTGAGACAATTGTGTGTGTATGTGTGTGTGGAAGGGGGCGGGGAGTAGATGATAAGAGGAAAGGGTTGATAATTTACAAAATGAAAACAGAAGCTATAAACGCAAGGTATAGTTATAGCTCTTGGAACATTAACCAAGGATATTGTGACAATCAAGTGTTAAACATTTCAAAACTGTAGAACAAGTAGTATGAAAATTTTAGCGTGTATACCAGTTTGCACGAAAATTTTAACCGTAATGTTTAAGTTGAAAAAGGTCATTATTTGCGCAAAATGCTCGGTAAAGTCATGGTTCTTAATACATCAACTTAGAATATGATAGCCAGCCAGTGTACAGGGTTCTAAAGCAGAAGTATAAGTAGTATGAAAGCATTAGCTTGTATACCAGCTTGCACACACACTTTAACCTTAAGTTGAAAAATGATCAAAAGATGACACACTAAATCGCGATTTACATGATTAAAATTTCCCTTTTTCTTCTTTACTCCGTTAGCAAAATTGATCTTACATTTCGATTTATCACCGACATGAAATTGGCCTTTTGGCTTTTAACTTAATAAAGCTTACACCACTTCAATTATTCTACAACATAAGAATATTTAATCTTAACCGTCAATTAAGTGTATACCATTTATGATGGTTTTAAACAATAAACTGTCAACATTTTAAAACAATATGCATTATTTCGGAATTAAAAAGACTTTGTATACTACAGTTTTATATTTGCTTCCACATGTCTTATGATAATAAACCTTAAATAGGTATTCGGAGGTTGAACAAAAACAGTAGTCCATTAGTTTCTCAAACGTGTTTCTAGTTCAATAACGTCAGAATATTTTATTTCTTAAAAAAACAAACGCTCTTGACTAACCCAAAGCCAGATCCAGAAATGGTTATAGTAGCTCCACCTCCGGTACCCCCACGAGCCGGGCTCACACCAGTCAATGATGGGGTCAGTCCTGTATCGTACGTATAGACACCAGGCAGTGTCTTAGTCAGTCCATTGAGGGTGATAGCAACATCACAGGTCTGAGCTGAAGTTAGAAACCTTACAACATACATATGTAATAGTCATAAAACTCTTAAGTGATACATTAGTACTAAGTTATAAAAAACCATTTAACTGTATAGAAGAGATATTTCAGAAATAGGTATTGATACTAAAGCTAGTATATGCCAGCTTAACCAATTTTTATTTAAGTTTTAATGATATAAGTACAAATTGTAATTTAACCATTTAATGTCACTTGTGTAATAGTATTAACAGTCAATAAAACGGCAATTATGGAAACTGTACTATAAATCGTTTTGAGCATAAATAAAATGTTGGTTTCTCTTAGCACTAAAACCTGCATCTTTCAAAGGCATTTAATCCATGACTGCATGAAAACGACTTTTGGCATGTGCAACCAATATAGATTCAGACCAGCCTGAAAATCCTTGCAGTCTGATCAGGAGCTAAAGTGATTGCTTCTTGGAAGAAAGAGCCTTATTTATCAAAAAGCAAACAGTGTATAATCTTTATCATGATTAGACTGCATTGGTGTACATGCTGGTCTGGATCTACAGTGGCATGAGATAAAAGTTGTTTCCATGGAGTAAAGGAAAAGCATTAGCTGTCTGCTTTTGTGAACAAAGCTGTTTCTATATTCCGATACATTGGGCTTTGTTGGAGAATGCTACATGTATTATGTTGTACCCCTGTAATATCTGTAACCAAATTCTCTCAGGGTAATATCAATTATCTATATGTATGTAGATGATGAGAGTATTCTCATTAATTGATCATAACAATGATTAAATTTACATTCTATTTAACAATTATTCAAATGTATATATTGACTACAATGCAGTGGTGTTTGATAAATCTAAATTCTATATTTAATTTCAGCAACTACCATTGTGGACCATGGTCACTTGCATGGTAAAAAACAAACACCCATTTAACACATCTGAGGCAATAAGTATACCATAGCATACCTGATAAAGATGGTGTTTTACAAACGTAGCTTGTAGATGTAGTAAACACCATGGCACATGGTCCCCCACAAACTGTCACACTTGCAGAGGAAGTAAACCCGGTACCAGTCAATGTCAACTTCTGACCTCCAGCAGTACCACCTACATGAACATAATACATTTACTCACATATAAAGTTAGGCATCGAGTTATCATCTTAGACATTGAGATAAATATTCTGGGTTCAACATTTGCATTGCTGTATATACTAGTGGCAGAAAGTGAAAGGTCAAAATTTACACAAGATGAGTTTAGAATGCCATATTAAATGATTCTTCTGGTGTTGAGCTTCACAGTAATATACAAGTACATTTGTATATTAAAGTGTAAAACATGTTGTATGTAAAAGGCAACAAATCTGTTTCTGATTCTTCATGTACAAATGACCCTATGGGCATGAGCAAGGTTGTACTTGTGCCATTCTAACAATTTCTTGAAATACGGCACAAGCCAGTCAGAAGCAACATCATGCCGACTATCTAAAGGCCAATTGTTCAATGAATTTAAAGCAAAGTAAGAGGGGAAGGCAGATTTCGATTGGATAAAACATATATTGTTAATAGTTTGTTTAAAGACGAATAAACAAACACGTTAGTGGTTTGTAAACAATTTTGATAAGAGGAACAGGGTGTTGCAATAAGTAGACATTTATATACAAATGTTTCAAGATGGTGACGGGTAGAGGGATACTTAAAAATTGACTTATGGTGTAATGGTATCAATACCATAGTAATCATCATGTGTTGTAAAAGTACGAAAATTTGGCATCAATATTTTATCAAAACTGCAGGTAATACAAAGTTAAAAAACAAATATGATGAATGTCGGTGACTCTGTTTTGTTCAGTTTGATATTGACCTTGTTTGTTGAACTAGTCTTGTTTGTTATTATTTTATGTTGGGTGTGTTTTTCGTTTAGTCGTCACTGTATGCAATTTTGGGCATATGGATATCTCCCAAAGAGGGAAGTGGATAATTATTTTGTAAAACCATCTGGTTCTTTAATACCAATATAGACCACCATTGTGTCAGAATTATTGATTGCCAGACTGTCAGACTGTTATTATGTTAGATTCTTAGAAATCAATATGTCAGACTGTCATTTTGTCAAAATTATGGGTGATCATGTGTCATACTAAAACTCTGTAAATATTATGTCATATTATCAATGTGTCAGAATTATGATTACTGTGTGTCGTACTATCCTTGTTTGAGAAATAAGGATAGCAGTTTGCCATACTTATCTTGCAGAATTCAAAGGAATGATATCACGTGTTGTTTAATTCAAACTTGTAGAAAACAACAAGTCAAACTAACTTTAAATCTGACTGATATTTAAAACTTACTTTCAGTCAGACCTATAAGGTTTATTTGTCAAACTTACATTAACATGTCAAACTTACCTTGTGTTGGACTGATAGAAGACAATGAGAGTTGGTACTCGAACTGCACATCTGTGTTTGATGCTCCTTTACTGGCCACATACACAGAGACTGGCACTGAGCCAGTAGCATGGTCTCCAAGAACACACTGTATCTGTGAGCTGCTACTTAAAGAAACATTACATGGAACATCATCCATAAGAACAGTGACAGAACTCCCATCAAGGTTTGAACCAGAAATAGTCAAGGTGCTACCAGGAAGTCCATATGTTGGATTCACAGATAACACTGTGGGAGTTGAGCCTGCATCATAAGTATAGGTTTCTGCACTGTATGTGACAGAGTTTGATGTTACTGCAAGATTTACATAACCAAATGCATGAGGTGGTGTACGACAAACGACTTCTGCAAGTGTTGTTGATAAGATAGTACATGTAGCGCCATCTAGTGTTACTGTTGTTAGACCATCAACAAAGCCATTGCCCTGAATGGTGATAAGTGTCTTACCATAGATACTGCCTGATGATGGAGTCACAGTGGTTATTACAGGACTTCCTGTTACTGTCAGGGAACCAGAGGCTTTCCCATAATCCTTTACTTTAACAACAACATCATTACTTCCTGCTGGAACATTACTGATGGATACTTCTATTTCTGTGTCTGATGCAGCAATGATTGATGCAGAAACTCCGCCTATGACTACATCTAGGATAGAAGTCACGTTCAGCAAAGTACCGGTAATTGTGAATGTCTGAGAACTAGACATTGAAGTTGGACTAATGGCAGATATTGTTGGACTCAAAGCTGAGGCATACACATATGTACATTCCTTGGACGTAGTCTCACACTCTGCTAGTATGGGACTGCCATTAACAGTCATAATGACCTCTATATTCTTTGTAGCTTGAGAAGTTGACATTGGGGTCTCACATTGGATTTCAGCATAAGTTCTAGAAAGAACATTGCAGGCATAACCTCCAATGGTTACAGAAGCAGAAGTTCCAAAACCAAAGCCCGTGATAGTGATAACAGCTCCACCTGCAACAGATCCAGAAAATGGCTGAATGTCTTCTATGTTTGGTTTAAGACCAAAACTACGATCTACTGGAGCCATGATATTCACAAGGGCGTAACCACGGTTACCCACTCTTACTGATACTGGCTCAACAACACCCAGTGTAGGTGTTCCTACCTTTGCCAGATTGCAGGTGACAGAAGCTGAGGAAGAGGAAGTAGTAAGACACGATGAGCTACCGAATGTTATCTCATTTTGACAGTTTGATGAGGATAGACCTTCACCAGTTAGGGTAATTGCAGTTTGGACAGTTCCATTTCGTTGATCAATGCTATTAATTACAGGTGTGCTACACGTCCAGTAGGCAAAGTTGAATTTACTGGCAACACCACCTGTGGGACGTGGGTCTGAGCAGCTACTCTTGGAAGTTGTGATTGACTGACAACTGGATGAGTCAGCTGGATCTGAGGCATCTGGAGAAAAAGTCAAAAGAAACAACAATTATAAATGTATCTTATTGTCTGTTAGCAGGAAGAATTTTTATAATACAGTTATCAAATAATAAAGGCAACTTAAAGCAAACCTGAGAACACACACGATTTAAGGAAGAAGGAATTAAAACCCTAATAAACCTTAGCTACATATGCTGTTGTTTTTGTTCAAAACATTTCACAACCAGATGAGAGGAAACACACATCATTCAGAGGAGGTAGGATTTACGACCCTTATGTTCCCATGCCTAAATTTAAGTTATCATTACAATTTGAGTCTACTGTTACATGTCTCCTAATGTCTAAACTATAACAATAACAGCTTACCACCGACATTGTGTTGAGCTGTTTTTCCTGAAACTTTCACATTCACTTCTCCGACGGATGAAGCAACATCAACCACTTCCACTGTTCCCAAATAGTTCTTTATCATGTAGATATCGACAAAGCCACTCCAGACGTAGAATATACCAGTCTGTGTGAACTGGTATTGAAACTGACCTGCAACATAAGGTACAGCTACACCACATGATTAATTCTAAACATTTTGGTAAGTGATAAATTATGCTGTCATAATCATCAAGTTTATAAACCCTTAGAGAGCAAGAATACAACATAGAGCACACCAACAGACATTCATCTTAGTTTTGTGGAACAATAGCAGTTTAACATGGCCATCAAAGGAATGGATATTCATAAATATGAATAAAGATACATCTGCACTCTACAAATAAGTTCGAGATTATAAAACTTATGAGTGCCTGTGCTTTACTGGCTTGGCTTGTTTAGTAACTTTCTATCTTTAGTTCCTGAGTTATTGAGGTATGAACTCTAGTAATGGTATTTCACATAAAACCTAAGGAGAATATCTCGGCCACAGGTAAAGAGTTAAAGTTAGCATTATATGCAAGATAAGACTTATCTAACTTAACCTTTAGGTAGATGTGATGGTTGAGAAGCCCTGTCTAAATTTTTAATGCAAATAGTACTGAGAAATTGACTTATATGCTGTCATAATCCAGTCATACATAGGCACATCTGACTGAAAGGAACTAAGCTCTTATTGATAACTTATTACTATAGAAGTTAAGTAACAATAGATAATGAAAGGGCTACTGTATTCAAAAGCTCAACTATAGCAAATTCGCATATTTAAAAAGGTCTGTAATCCAGTCAAGCATGAACACATCTGGCTGGATCTTGAAAAGAACTGAGTTTTATTTATATCTATCTCCTGTTTAAGTTTTGTAAACATCCGTTCGTAATCAAAGATGCTATTGTGTTCTAGCATTTTGTTTTTCAAACTTTAAAGGAAGGTAATCTAGTCAACCATTGGTTAGTCTGGCTTTTTTTTTTTTAAAGAAATTGAGTATATTAAATATCTACTATTGTTTTAGCCTGGTAAACAATTGTTCATAAATGAAGGTTCTGTTACATGTATGCTCACAAGCTTAATTATAGCATTTCTTTAAATTTTAAAGGACCATAATACAGCCTTGCATTGGCACTTCTGGGTTGTTTTCGAAAGAAAAAAAACTCCCATGAAAATTTAAACACCTCGAAGTTTGATGAAAAATCGGATGAGAAATGGAAGCTGTTCACAGGCTTTATCATTAAATTTACTATTTATTTTGCCATAACTCAGTCATGGATCTGGTGGATCTGGCTCGTTTTCGAAAAGAATCCAGCTCTCATGAATATCTAATTGTGATCAAAACAAACTACTTTATCGAAGCCAAAAGCAATTGTATTCAGACAGACGGATTGAGGGACGACGGACATAGAAATGAGGGTTATCAAATTTAGTAATTCAATGTGAAAAACTAAAATAAATTTTTTACTGGAAGTAATAACAGAAAGTGACAAATATTCTACTTCCGCATCCAGTAGTAAGGCCAAAGGAAAAGGACCAACATTCTCACCCTTTCATTGGCAAAAATAAAGGAAATCAATATTCTCACTCATTGCAATATACATATACGGCAGACGCACATGTAGTGTTAGGGGGTATTAATTATAAATTGGACGATAATTTGAAAGAAGCGTATCGGTCATGCATTATTTTAAAATTGCCGGATTTTAATCAGTTAACACAATCTATTAATATAACTGGTAGGGATGCCGTAAACGTGCTTTTACCTGTATTTTACATGGTGTTGCAGATCATTTATTATCTAAGTCATAAAAATGTAGTTCTGATAAAGTATATTTTTCAGACAAACCGTTAGCTTACAATACAGAGTGGTTTGATAATGAGTTTGTACAGGCCCGGAGTCAATGTTTAGAGGCGCTTCGTGTTTATAAGAGATTACAATCGGATTACAAATGAGAGCAATTTTGTGCGTATAAACAACAATAGTATCCCTCATTTACATATTTTCCTCGGTATAGGTTGTGACGTTCTCCGGGCATTTATTTTCAATAGTGCCCGCGGATTTCAATGGTGACCAGTCACTATTGATACCGGAATCGACCAAGGAGTGCCGAGTGCTTTGTTTCTATAATGGAGTTACGGAATGTTGCGGAATCGGCAGAGTTGTGACGAATGTTCCTTTACGTGACAAAAAACAAAAAGCCGTATGCGTGAGAAAATTTAAAAATAAAATTTGCTTGTCTAACATTCGGTTTACTATAACAGATAGAACATGATGTTTTGGGCGCCATGCAAATATGTGGAGCTGAACAATTTTGTGTAGAACACGATTTTGACGATTTACATGACGGTATAAATACTCTTGACAAAGCTATAGCAGTCCAGGAAGTTTTAAATGCAGTAAACTCTCTAAAAAAACACTAAATAACGCTACAGATATCTAATTCGTCATGAACGAATATTTAATAGGGGCTAGTGATATTCTATGTTCATATATATGTAACCTTTTTAACGCTTTACTAGATTTTGGATGTTTCGTCGATAAGTGGGCGGAAGGTGTTATTGTGCCGTTGCATAAAAGGTGATGTAAATAGTGTAAATAATTACAGTTGGATAACGTTAGTAAGTTGTTTAGAAAACTTTTTCTCCACTATTTTGATTAAACATGTCTTACATTTCTGGTCTCTCAGTTTGGATTTGATGCTACGGTTGCCTTACTAAATTGTGCAGAATTATCATAGTAAAAACAATTAATTATAGTGTGTTTTTGTTGATTTTAAAAAATGCTTGGATTGTATTTATAGAAATGGGTTATGGCTAAAACCTATAAATTTGAGTATAAGAGGGAAAATGCTACGAGTTATCAGAGTCATTATACTAAAGTAAAATCATGCGTTAGACAGTGCAATAAATGTTCAGACCTTTATGAATACTCGGTCGGATTTGTTACAACATGAAATTTTACCCACTAGACACACTTATAATGATGTAGATCTGGAAGTTGTTGGTATCTTTAATCACGTAGGTATAGTTGTTTATTATACAGGCAATTTTGCGTTGAATTAAAAGCGTCTTATTAAAGAAACATTAAACTCACTAATTGTTTTATTGATAAATTGTAGGAAATGTAAACTTAGCCCTAAAATCTTATGTCAGCTCTTTGATTCTTTTGTTGGCTCGAGTTTGAATTATGCATCTGAAATTTGGGGTTATGTTATTCGAAATCAAAAGAAATTGAACGAATACATTTGAAATTTTGGAACAGCATTCTAAAAGTTAATAACAATTTAGCTCTTTGGGCGTTTATGGGGAGGCTTGGTATATACCCGTTATATATTAGTCAGTATGTACGTATAATCAAATATTGGTTCCCATTGTTAAAACTGAAAATGTTATTTTACAATCTGTTTATACTTTTTCAAAGAGCAATTGCGTTTGAGGAAATAATAGGGTAGATTTATATGTGAATTAAGATATACATTGGTAGATATTTTTACAACACTGGTTTAAAAACAAAAGAAACTAGTTGGGTTTTAATTCTGTATAATTCTATAAAGTCTAGATTTGAATATGAATTATATTTAAATATTCTACCTCCTTCTTTACGCTTTTTTATAACAAGATTCAGACTTCCATCACATACACTAAGACTTCAAACTGGCATATATTGTAAAAAATACATCCCGAGAGAAGAAAGATATTGGCAATGTTGTGATAGTAGCGAAGTTGAAGACGAATATGATTTTATACTTGCAAGTCCTTGTTATTTTGATCTACGACAAAGATATATTAAAACATTTTACTATAAACATCCAAACTGGCACGCATTTTACGACTTAATGAAAACGGAGTGTTAAGTTAGTCTGTAAAAAATAGCTTTGTATATCAAGACATCTTTAAAACTAAGGAACGGCATTCTGAACAAGATTTTGCAGTAATTTTCTTTTGATCACCCTCATTCTTTTCATTCTTTTCTGCCTTGTGATTTGTTAAAATAGTTTACAATTCGAGTTTATTTTCATACGCATGTCATGTGTAACAACAAATATTTGACATGTATAGATCAAATGACATTATTTTAGTACCAGTTCAGCATTTGTATATTTGTAATGTTGAGGTAATTATATTCAACAACAGGTGCTTATTACTATTTCAAAATGTTATGATGAAGTACATTGTACAAATCAATGAAATACATTTTGTTTTATGTTCTATAAATGAACCTACTTTGGTACAAGAAGGTGGCCAACATTCCCTCTTCCCATTTACTAGCAGTGATAATAGAGAGTGGAAATGACGATAGACCATTACCAAATTTCTCTCTTCCAAATTTCTGGTGATGATAAAAGAAAGTGGCCTGTTTTTCTATCCCTGTTAATTTGTAATTTTATCGAAATGTGACCGATATTCACTCTCCAAATTCACTGGTAGTGAGAAGAAAAAATGACTATTTTTTCTTTAGTCATTCACTGGCAGTGATAAGCGAAAGTGGCCACCATTGTCTTGCCATTTACTGGTAGTTATATAAAAACGTGACCAATATTATTTCAATATTTGCACTGACAGTGATTACAGAAATCTGCAAATATTCTCTATTCATATTCACTTGCAGTGATAAAAAACAATGGCCCATAATCTCTTTCTCTGTTTATTAGTAGTTATAATAGAAATAGATCAATATTCTTTCAGTTCCTTCACAATCTTACCATTTTTGCTTGGAGTTCCACTGCTGAATCCTCCTTCTTTCGCTTCAAAAGAGCTTGGACTTTTAACCTCAATGATGGCATGATTAATGTCATTTACAAAACTTGGAGTTTCCCATGTCCAGTGCACATAATCACCACGATTAACAGTTATGTGAGGTCTGTCAAATGCATAATACACGCCGTAAGCTGTAAAATAGGAAAACAATAATATATGTACGTACAATTGACACAAACCCTGTTTAATTGATAAAATGTATTCAATTATAAATTGAAAAAGCAATAAGTGAATAAATCTGCATACACAAAGCTTTTGATATTTAAATCGAGTAAAATAGACAAGTTTGTCATAATGCTGTTTAGAAACTTATTATCTTACATCTAATATGATAACGCTTTAACTGCTACAGAAGTAAGCAACTGTAAACAGTGCAGATAACACAGTGGTATTGTGTATATTGGGTTTGCATTGCAAACAGTGAGCTACAGCTTTGTGCCACGAAAAGGTCTTTCTCGTGGCTTTCATTAGACACCAAGTACTGTTTCTATCCGTGACACGGACTTGCAAATGTCTCTATAATCCAAGGACTTTCTACTGAAAAAAACTAATAAGTTTAAACGAAACTTGACGTGCAGACCCAGATTATGTAGAAGGCATGATTTCCACTGAAGTTTGACTTCAGCAACTAGATTCAATGATCAGGTAATAAGAAGTGCCTGTTAAAAGTAAAAGGGTAATCTGAAAACACATTTTACTTTATTCTCCTTGCAATGAACATTTTCATTTTTAAATTTAGACTATGAACCTTCAATGATACTACTACCTATATTTAATTCTGCAATAGTCAAAGTCTGCCATGTATTGTTAATGTATGATGAAAAACATCAATAATTTACAAAATTACAGTCCAAGTATATTGTTATGACAAAGAACAGATAAACTGACAATTTCAGCACATCAAATAAGATGACGACTAATCGGGGTTTTGTTTTTTTAATGTAATAACAAATGCATATTCTGAAAACAATCATCATCATTTTGAAACTGTTAAGCAAAATCTTAGTTTTGTAATGAAATTTCATTTGTGAGATTTCTGTAGAGCTATTGAGGGCGCCTCATTAATTAATTATTTATGATTACCATACTTTTTTAAGCAAATGGCACATGGTACTCAAATGAAGTAGTGGTTCAATACTGTATCTTGAGTATTCAATGATGATGTCGACAACATTATCTTTCAAAATTATAATTCAAAATAACTTTTTAAGGCATAATTTTGTTTTTAACATACCCCTATCTGTTCCTCCATTTGTAACTTGGTGTACTCTTCCAGCATTGGCTATCATACAGACAATTTCTGTGTTGGTAATGGAGGAAATGTCACATGATACGTCGCCCACGGTTACATCCACAATGGTGTCATCGGTACCAAACCCTGATCCTGTGATGGTCAGTTTAGTGCCGCCCTGTACTGACCCTTGGAGCGGGTATACATTGGTTATACTCAAATCTACTGTCACTGTTGGCATAGAGTTTGACCTGGCAAATTGAAAAAATAGAATGTTTGGTTAATGCATACATTTATCACATTTTATACGATCTGGGAGTGATATAACAGTCAAGAGCTATAAGTAACCCACTAGACACACTTATAAATATTTATGACCGTGACGTCATCATTTATGATTATATATGCAAAACACCATAAACTCAATTCTATTACAGCGGTACTAACACCATCATGAAGAACCAAGAAAATTAAGTAAGTATAAATTTCACTATATACAAATATAGCCTGGTTAACTATGTTTGTAGGTCCCAATATAGGAAAGTAGTGCTTAAGGATTAATTCTGAAACTTTTTAACAAATTCACTTTGATTAAAGTGTGAATAAAAATATTTAAAGAATGTCTGCCTGTTTTGTATATTTTTATATGTAGATTCGTATTTTTATGGTATTATTTTTTATTTTTTTTGTTTAATGAAATGTGAAGTTTCCCAAACAAATGATGTGAAAAAACAACAAGAGAAATGTTCGTATCTTTAGATGTTATATCACATATTTAAAAGTGGCCAAGCCCGCGAAAGACGTTTGTATATGAGAAAATGATCAATAAAAAAGTTTTCGGGTCTGGTGTCCCTATCTTTATTCATTCATTGCATAAAAGGTTATAATCTTACTACACACAAAATTTCATAAAATTCTCGCTGCTTTAAACAAATGGTGAAACCGCCGCGATCGTATTTGCTTATGTCTGAAACAAGAATAAGAAGCAACATTTCTGACAGAATAGAGAACATGTTTATCTATGTCCATCAAAGCGTGCATGAGTAAATTAAATCAGAAATTTTGTGACCTGTGTAACACTTAATCTATGTTTTATGACAAGTCTATTATATATCTATGTTGTAAAGTTCGTGTAACATCTATCTATGCTCTATGACCAGTATAAAGTGTCTCTGTTGTATACCTAGTGTAGCATCTATCTATGCTATATGGCTAGTGTAACATCTATGTTGTATGACTAGTGTAACATCTATTTATGTTGTATGACTAGTGTCACATCTATTTTGTATGACTATTGTAACATCTATTAATGTTGTATGACTTGTGATACATCTATGTTGAGGACTAGTGTAACATATGTCTAAGTTGTATGACTAGTGTAACATCTATTAATGTTGTATGACCAGAATAACGCGTTTATACTATATGACAGTGTAACATCTATCAATGCTGTATGACAGAATAACGTGTCTAAGTTGAATGACTATTGTAACATCTATTTATGTTGTATGGCTTGTGTAACATCTTTGTTGAGGACAAGTGTAACATCTGTCTATGTTGTTTGACTAGTGTAACATCTGTCTATGTTGTATGACAAGTGTAACATCTATTAATGTTGTATGGCTTGTGTAACATCTATGTTGAGGTCTATTGTAACATCTGTCTAAGTTGTATGACTAGTGTGACATCTATTTATGTTGTATGACCAGTATAACGTGTTTGTACTATATGGCAGTGTAACATCTATCTATGCTGTATGACAGAATAACGTGTCTAAGTTGTATGACTAGTGTAACATCTATTTATGTTGTATGACCAGTATAACGTGTCTATGCTGTATAACTAGTGTAATATCTATTTATGCTGTATGGTTGTGTAACATCTATGTTGAGGACTAGTGTAACATCTGTCTAAGTTGTATGACTAGTGTAACATCTGTCTAAGTTGTATGACTAGTGTAACATCTGTCTATGTTGTATGACTAGTGTAACATCTGTCTAAGTTGTATGACTAGTGTAACAACTATCTATGTTGTATGACCTGTATAACGTGTCTGTGTTGTATTACTAGTGTAACATCTTTCCTGTATCACCATTAAAACGTATCTATTTTGTATAACTAATATAACTTTTTCTATGTTGAATCGCTTGTGTAACATCTATATATGCTGTATGACAAGTGTAATATCTATCTATGTTGAATGACTAGTGTAACATCTTTATCTGCTGTATGACGAATGTAACATCTGTCTATGTTGTATGACTAGTGTAACATCTATCTATGCTGTATGAACTGTATAACGTGTCTGTGTTGTATAACTAGTGTAACATCTATCTATGCTGTATATCTCGTTAAACATCCATATATGCTGTACGATTAGTGAAACATATATATTCTATGACTTATGTTACATCTGTCTATGTTGTATGGCTAGTGTATCATCTATGTTGTATGACAGAGACACATGTCTATGTTGAATGACTAGTGTAACATCTGTCTATTTTGTATGACTAGTTTAACATCTGTCTATGTTGTATGACTAGTGTAACATCTGTCTATGCTGTATGACTAGTGTAACATTTGTCTATGTTGTATGACTAGTGTTACATCTGTCTATGTTGTATGACTAGTGTAACATCTGTCTATGTGGTATGACTAGTGTAGCATCTATTTATGTTGTATGACCTGTATAACGTGTTTATGTTGTATTACTAGTGAAACATCTTTCCTGTATCACCATTAAAACGTATCTATTTTGTATAACTAATATAACTTTTTCTATGTTGTATCGCTAGTGTAACATCTATATGCTGTATGACAAGTGTTATATCTATCTATGTTGAATGACTAGTGTAACATCTTTATCTGCTGTATGACGAGTGTAACATCTGTCTATGTTGTATGACTAGTGTAACATCTATCTATGCTGTATGAACTGTATAACGTGTCTGTGTTGTATAACTAGTGTAACATCTATCTATGCTGTATATCTCGTAAAACATCCATATATGCTATACGATTAGTGAAACATATATATTCTATGACTAATGTTACATCTGTCTATATTGTATTGCTAGTGTATCATCTATGTTGTATGACAGAGTCACATGTCTATGTTGAATGACTAGTTTAACATCTGTCTATGTTGTATGACTAGTGTAACATCTGTCTATGTTGTATGACTAGTGTAACATCTATTTATATTGTATGGCTTGTGTAACATCTATATTGAGGACTAGTGTAACATCTGTCTAAGTTGTATGACTACTGTAGCATCTATTTATGTTGTATGACTAGTATAACGTGTTTATACTATATGACACTGTAACATCCGTTTATGTTGTATGACCAGAATTACGTGTTTATACTTGATGACAATGTAACACCATTTGTTGTTGTATGACCAGTAAAACCTGACTATGTTATATGAAGTGTAACATCTCTCTAATCTTTAGGCTTGTGCATCATCTATATATGTTGTATGGCCAGTTTAACTGGTCTTAACTATATGACAAGTTTAACGTTTCGATATGCTCAATGACCTTTTTAGCTTTTGTCAATGCTTTATGAGTCTAATAACATCTGAATATCATGTATAACCAGTGTAACAACTCCCTGTGCTACATGACACTGATTTAGATGTGCCATTGCTATATGACAGTTTAACATTGTTGCTGTATTACTTGTCAATGCTCTATGACAATATAACATGTTTATGATGCCTGACAAGTATAGTCGTCAGTCTAATCTATATGACCAGTGTTGCATCTGTCCATGCTGTTTGACCAGTATAACATCTGTTATGACGTATGAGCAGTGTAGCATCTGACGATGATGTATGACAAAAGTACCAACTGTCTTGCTTTATGACCCAGTGTACCATCTGTCATTACCATATGACTAATATAACATGAATATACTGTATGACCTGTGTTACATTGCAGAGATTTTGAAGATTATGACCATTATTTTTATTTTAAGTTGTCCTTTTGGGAAACAGTATCAGACATTTTCAGAAAATGTGGAAAGCATTAATGACAATAGAACATATTAATATTGGCTTCAAAATAAATTCTATTGAATGTAACCAATTTAATGCAATTCTAAGTTATAGTGCGTACAACATATACAAAACATATTTTAGAAGCGAACGTAGAACAAAGCCTTTAAATTTACTGAAAATTATGTATTTTTATTATGAAGTATTAGTTCAATACATTGTTGAAAAAAAAGAAAAAACATTTTTCATTACTACATGATTAATTATCTCAAGGGTATATTATGAAAAGTGATTTTTACAAATGTTCATTTTTTCTCAGTAGTGTGTTGTTCATTGTGATGAAACATTATACCATCAATTTATAAGTATATTAACCTTGCATAATCAAAACTGAATTGCATGTACTATGTACTATTTATATACATATGCATGATATTTATGCTTTAGTGTACGGCTCTAATAATCTCGTATATAAATGGATTGCCGATAGGCAATTCCAAAGAGAAAAAAGACCAGCAAAGTTTGCGCTTGCCTTGAAACTTATGGAGTCGAAGGGATTCGAAGCCAAACGAATAGTTGAGGCAAATTTTACCGAGTCCAAGATTCATTCCAACTAATTCATTATTACACTGTATGCAGATTGTTATACATTTGAGGGAAACTATTGATTGGACTGACCATGTTTCAACAAAAGGATACTTAAAACGGTGATACCATTTTAAGACTTATGTATTAGGTAAACGTTTCCAATATGCAGCACCAAGGAACTCCGCTAAAGGTCACTGCAACCGGTTGCGAAAATGATCTTTACCTTTGCTTCACTGCAAAAATTGAAATGCATTTCTCCCCCATCCTAAACTTCTATAATGAATTAAATGGTAATTTTGATGTATGCATCCCGTGTATGCAACAGACTTGGTATTTTTTCGTCCGAATTAAATTTGATGCGTATTTTGATATGATTACGTCGCAAACGCGAACAGTGGATCAGTGTAATATCTGTTTTGAATGGTGTATTACAAGTGTAACGTCTGTCTATGCTATATGACCAGTTTAGTATCTTTGTGTGATACAAGACCGGTGTAACATCTGTGTATACTGTATAACCAGGCCCGCTTTCACTAAACTTCTCAAGTCGATCTCAAGCTCAACTTTGAGAAATCGGTCATATTCGGATACCATCAGTTTACCCTGAGTTGAGAAATGACAAAATTTGGCTTTCACTAACATTATTTGAGAAATGGGTCAGCTCAAACGT
>JAULCC010646088.1:0-13671 GCA_032358795.1 Nuttallia obscurata | reverse complement strand
GGAGTGATACAGGGTGGTATGAAATGGTGTAGATGCTGTATTTTCTGAGGGGTCAGCCTAAAAGAATATCTCCAGGTGGCATTAGCAAGTAGATTAATAATATTAGTTCCACTGAGTCTTGCGGAGTGATACAGGGTGGTATGAAATGGTGTAGATGCTGTATTTTTTGAGGGGTCAGCCTAAAAGAATATCTCCAGGTGGCATTAGTGAGTAGATTAATAATATTAGTTCCACTGAGTCTTGCGGAGTGATACAGGGTGGTATAAAATGGTGTAGATGTTGTATTTTTTGAGGGGTCAGCCTAAGGAAATACAACATTTATCATCAGCACTGGTCATACCACCCATATCACTTTGCAAGACGCTGTATAATGGATTTATTACCAGTCTGAGTTGTCATTGGCAATCAAAGGAAGATTTGGAGAAATGCATTTCCTAATTAACCCCAATACTTACTTTAGGTTTGACCTGCATGACATCAGATTCCGCCAATAGGACAACATCAGTAGTGTCATTAAATCAGGCTAAAAAGTAAAACCTGATCATGAGCAATGTCCTTTTTTAACATATGACTTACACTAAATTATTGGTATGTAAGGAATTGTTTTCTGCATCTATTGTTCCTTTCTTAAGCAAGGTCTATTTAAAATGGAGTTATTTTTGGTCATTTCTATTTCTGAATCGGCAAGTGACAAAAACAATATAAATTGTGACTCTCTTAGATTCTATATCACCTTTCTCTAGTGTGTGTGATACTGTTTGGTATCACTCGGCAAGGTGACCAATCAGATTTTGAGAATTTACTCAGACTGATATTAAAATATTTTTATAAGTTGGACCTTTTGTGCAACACATTATCATATCGAAAGTGACATCACATTTAAGTATATGTATATTTATTAGAAACTGTTATGAAAAAAAGTGGGAAATATGACATGTTTTCCATCCATCAATGTTTTGATAAAAGGGACATTTTCTCAGGGGACAGATGATTTTTTTCTGGTGTTAGAATATGTTTTGGCAACCATTTTCAAAAATTCATATTTGCAACTCAACTAGATCTATAGATATATATACACACAGTGCTTGAATATTAGAATATAGTCGTTGGCCAAGGGCACCTCAAAACTAAAATCTTGGCCTTTCTATTTTGCAATTAAGGAGTCTGTCATACTGTATAATTGGTTAAGTTTGTGACATGGAAATGTTTGTGAATTTCATGAATTGGCAAAATTCACAAAATATATTGACCAGCGTAAATATCCATGCTTTCATATGTTTTTTTACCTTTTCACCCTATAACATGACTATTTAAAAGCTTGAAAATACAAGTAAATTCAATAAACTATTTCTATTACTTACAGTATGTTCACAAATATGTATTATTGTAGAATAAATGCAAGATATTGATCAGAACATGCTCAACTAAACACTGGCGGAATGCCCTAATGTTGACAAATACCCGTACATTGAGTAGATATTTAACACAGTCACAGACATACACTGAGCGCTGAACAAAATTTTAAATTCTGCACTTTTTTTTTTATTACGAACCATTACTTACCAGATACATCTTGCTTGTACAAGGTGTTCAGCATACAATAAAATAAACTATTATGCCCCCTTGAAATTGTCCATATTGCTATAATTCAGCTTGTTTACATGATAAAGTCTCCATTTCTTTTCTGTATTAGCCCCTTTTATCCCTGATATTCTATTTAAGCTACATTACTTTAATTCCCTAGAAAACATAAAACATTGACTCAGCTAGAGATCAAACCCACAACCTTCTGCACTGGAAGCGGACACTCCACCACTATCTAACTGGGTGGTTGTTGTATCAGAGGAAATGTTGTCAGATATTTACTCATGTTTCTTCCACTATAAAGAACTGGAAAATTAGACGTATGACCTGACTTTAAACACAACACATAGATATATGCATTCTAAGATGCTGGTTAGTGCTTGTTATGAAACCTTAGAACACTTGTATACTGAATATCTTGATTTGAATAATATGTTCTTAAAAAAGATGTATACAGCATATACAAAAAACAACAACTACAACATAAAGATGTTGCTGTTTATTTTTAGCTGTACTATATCTGCAATGGAGAAGTCATAAACTCGAACAAAGAATTCAAAAATGTCCATCATGAATTTGAGATAAGACTGAATGAAGCAACAGTAATATCACCATGTGCGGACAAGGGAGACTGTCCGGAGACTCCATTCACACCTTTGAAAAGGTTGCAGCCTTTGGATTTGGAGGGAACAATTATAGGTAAATGATTGTTTAGTTACCAGGGCCTCAATGGCAGAGTAGTTTGATTTCTGGAATTATTTCACTTGATCCCACAGCACTATGAGTTGGAACCTCAATATTGGTTAAACATTTTCATGAGCAGACATGTCAAAGGTCCAGGTTCTATCCAGGTGTTCTGACGCTGAGCTAAAAATAGTGCTCAGATGGGCACCTGACCACATTGTCACAAAACTTTTCAAAATCAGGATCGGGATAAAATAATTATTTTTCATATCTTGAACATGCTGTCTTTGATATTTAAGATACTTTAACCTCTGTTACAGAAAGTCACATAGAAATGATTGTCTACATACAAAAATGTTTCATACTTAAAAAGATGGCATCAGAAGGTTTGAGTCTGATTTCAAAGTGATCCAAAAGTTGATTCTAATTTTATATGGATCAGTTAAATGTTTTACAATTTACAATTCCTGAAATATTATTTCATGTTCAGATCCTTATTTTACTAGATATTCTGGATTAATAGTATCAAGCACTTAAATCTCCAAGTAATACTGTATTGAAAAATCAAAATGATAAATTTAATCCTGATCCTGATTTTGAAAAGTTTTGTGAACATTGGGCCATGATGATGTTCCTAGTGATGGACAATTGCAAGGCCACTGCTGTCTCTAACATGATCCTGAGAGTGGAATTATAGGGTCCAGGATATTGAATATCTGAAAACTGTTGCAAATGTTGAGATATATTCAGGAAAAATGGATGCATGATGATGTAAAGTGATACCTGTGGTAATATATGCAAAAAGTAAAATTAGTAATTTTACCTCTAAAACTACCCTGTTAGTCACAGTGTAGATATTTTTAGCATGGTTTCAGTGACTTTATGTGAAAAATTCACAATAACAGTAAAGAGTTTCATCCTGAAGCCTCTTGTATTCATTTTATATTCATAATAATTAAGAAACTTTGGCAGATGTTTTGAAACTTCTGAAATTTTAACCAAATCTGGAGTTCTGCAGTCGCTTAAATGGATAGAGTTTCAGCAATTCACTTAATCAATACCTCATATGTATTATCTCAAAGAACAATAGAGGTGTACAGTCTTCGATTTAAGTCCCATTTCACAGAGCCCTAAATACTTTCTCTCATTTTTTCTTAAATTTTGATAGTGTTTCTTTCATCGTTCAACGGATTAAATTACAATAGTATTGCATGTCACTAGATTCCTATTTCGCAACAAATACTTTTACAAACAAGGATACAGATTTGAATAAGCCAGCTCAGCTTTTTTCTGAATCCTTTAATCATATGAATGTTAATTAATTTATAAAAATATGCCTATTGTATGCATTTGTTAATCAATATGTTTACACTAATGTAAATAAGGTGTGGATGAAGTAGGTTTGTTACCAAAACGCTATATAGCGTTCCTCCACCATGTAAATGTAAAATTGCCTGTCCATAATGAACTGTATATAAATACACATTCATATCTATATGATACATAGTTTATCTGAAATTTACTTAAATTATCTAAAAATAAGAATATGCTAAGTTTAACAGTCAAATGAATGATACACTCCAACATACTATTATGATGTGTAAATAGTTGTTTGTCTTTGATAGATGTAATGCATTTATATACCCGGTACTCAGTGCGCAACTTTGAAGTGGACCTGAACATATGATGTTACAAACAAATTATTTAAACTCTAATATGTATTGATTAAGCGAAGAAAATTGATAAAGTGTTCACTATTTTTAAAGTCTTTGTAAAGTTCCCCAAATATCTCTTGAGATAGGCAATGCCAAATCTAATCCCTGGTCACTGTTTGAACAAATTTGGTAGCTCACCTAAATGATGTTGATATAATAGGTCTAGCTTGTTAGATAAAAAAATAGTTTTCACTTTTTAGGTCTGCCTTTAATTATGATGTCCCTTGGGTGGAGCCTAATCTGATTCCAAGGTCATTATTTAAATATAACTGGTGGAGAGCTACTAGGTCATGACACACACAAAACATATTGAGCTTTAGCCTGAGCATTTTCAAAAAAGATTTTAAAGTTTTTATTCTACAAACATTTGTGTAAAACAAATCCTGCCACATTTATTTTTGCAAAACAATACAGCTTGAACAATTTTAGTGGAGGATTGATGGACCATTCCTGTGAAATATTTTTAGCTCACCTGAGCCAGAGGATCACTGTGAGCTATTGTGATGGGCCTTTGTCCGTTGTATGTCTGTCAACATTTGCTACAAACAACATCTCCTCTTAAACGACTAGGCCAATATTATTAAAACTTAACTAAATGTTCTTTGGGTGATCCTTTATCAAATTTTTCCAAAGAATTTGATTCCCTGCAGAACTCTGGTTGCCATGGCAACAGAAAGGAAAACTTTAAAGATATTCTCCTCCAAACTAGTGACAAGATTTGAAAATAATTTGGCATAAATGTTCTTAAGGTGACCATCTACAGAGATTGTTCAAATTATTTTGATCAGTTAAAAAACATTGTGGCCAATGGGTGGAGTCAGTTTTCCTGATATGTATATAGTGAAAACTTTTTAAAAAATCTTATTCTCTAAAACTGTTGGCCAGATTTGAAAATAATTAGGCATTGATGTTCCTAGGGTGACCCTCTACATAGTTTTTTCAAATTATTTAGATCAGTTAAAAAAAATTAAAAATCATTAATCTATTCCTCTGAAACCATAAATGCTAGAGCTAAAATATTAGCACTTATATATATTTATATGGGGAAACCTTTCCCTGTTATTTATCTAAAAATGAATGTTTGCTATCTTCTATGAGCCACTTCAGGGCCATGATGGTCCTCTTGTTTAAATCTTGTGGTAGGTTTCTACAGAGAGTTAGAGATTTTACCTAGCCCTATGACTGGACATTGGATTACTCCAGGGTCATCATTAGAGCAGTTTTGGAAGGAAAGAGATCTTGTTTGAAACAATATGTTGCAGGAAAGCACAGTGAACAGCATACATGTTTATGACATTTTCAGGCTTTTTGAATATTTGGTTCATGTTTACAGATGTAATTGGAGTGTTGATGGATGTAGGTCCATTGGAGATAAAAAAGGTGAATGATGGTAGTGTCCGCATGAAGAAGTTGACCTTGATTGACGAGGCCAAGATACCAGTCACAGTGACCCTATGGAAAGACAAGGTATGTTAGAAAATAAGAAACTGAGAAATTTCAGTTGCCATTAACTAAGGTAAATTCCTATTATCATGCAGACCACACACATGCACCCCCCCCCCCCCCCCATACACAAACTCACACCCTTCTCACATTACAAACAAAGCATTCCTCAATCTCAGCTCTGTTTGAGATTGAAATTAAATTGTTTTCTGCAACATGTTTGCAATTTCAACCTAAACAAAATGATAAAATTCTTATTGAGACTGATACCAAAATATTCATCGCTAATTCAAAATTCACTTTAAAACATTCAATTCAAATTTAAATAAAATTTCATTTTCAAACTCAACTGAGACCAAAAAATGCTCTGAGAATATGGGGCAGAAAACACAACTGTTGGTGTCAAGAGAAATTGAGAGACTTATGTATTTTATTGCTTTTCCTCATCTGGGGATTACTTGATAAAGTGCCTTTTCTGTGTGATTTATTGTTGTTGTGTTGAAGAGATGCTGAGCTAAATGTTATCTCTGTCTTCTGATGAGATTTAATTTTAATATATTAGTTTTTACAACAAGAGGCACCAACAGCACATGAATTAACAACTGAGTAAATATTTTGATATCCATTTGTTTTTAGCAAGGGGCTTATGAGTCCCTTAGGGGGCTTAGTAAGCGATATTTCAGGAGGACTCAAGCTCTTCCCAGTTTGCAAATGGGATGTTTTTGACCGCCAGAATGAAAGAAAGTAGTTTTGTTTTCAGTTAAAATAAATAAATATTTTTATCATATGACGTTGCTTATTTCCGGTGTAATATAACCATCACATACTTTCTTATATTATCAACACGTTACATATAAGAACCGATTTACCCGACATATATATTGCTACGCGACATAGTACAAGGAAAAAAACTAACTGTTGCCTTGGAGTTAAAATTTAGGTTTTTTATTAGTTAATGTTTTTAATTTCATGCAGCTTCGAATTCTAGACAGGTGTTTGATTGACCTTTTCCAGTAAAATCTACGTTTTTGGCTCATGGTTATCAATAGGTTTACCATAGCGTGGTTATTTGGTCAACGCCATAAATTTAACATAGCTTTATGAAATTTCTAGCTTTTATCTTCTTTTATTGTTGTGTCATGTGATAAAAAGAATATCACATTCGTTTTCACTTAATATAAATTTTTATTAGACTCGTCCTGGAACCTTTATTAAGCTCGCCAGAGGCTCGCTTAATAAAGATTCCTGGGCTCGTCTAATAAAATTATATAAAGTGAAAACTCATCAGATATCCTCTATATATTCATTTTCTGAATAAAAACAAGATATGAAAGGGCTTCTTGAAAATTGGAGACAACTGAGGATATTTTTAGGAAAAAGCGTATATTGTGCACCATTTCAAATTTTGTATAAATACACCAGAGTGGACACGATTTTACCCAAATCTACTCAAATCCACTTAGATATACACAAATCTACCGGTACCTTTTAAATTAGATCTCAAAGGAAAACCTACCCAAACCTAGCCACCAAATGCTTCAGAAATCATTTATGTACACAAATATGAAATAAAATAAGATAACTATGCTCAAAATAATGACTTATAAGCGCATTTCTATCACCAGATATTTTTCTATGGATTTCGCTACTGGTCGTAGCATGTAAGCTACAATGCCATGATATTTACATCTTATATATTTGCCATGAATTCATTTTTAGAAATAAATATTATGTTGCATATTTTAATGTGAAAGAAAAATGGCCATACCTTCACAGTAACAAGTATCTCTCATCGCCTAGGTTATGACCAGACTGGGTTTTATACTGTGACCTCTTTATCACAAGGCAACATTGTAATCACTATACTACTGGAGCTGACTATGGTTTATCTTGTATTTCTGTTTGTTTGAGTTTTATGTCTGTTTTCAACACTTTTCTTTTTTTTCTTTTTTTAGGCCAACGAGTTTACTGCCTCCGTTGATGATGTAGTGTCCTTGAGAAATGTCAAGGTCATATCTTTTAATGGTATGTAGCTGATGTTTACAGCAAACAACATAAGTGATTTTACATATATAGTTTGTTGCCGCTGATAACGGACTCATGTGTTAGTATATTTGATGAGTACAAAGAAAAATGAAAATTAACTGTAAATTTAGATACTGGTTGAAACAAAAAAAGCAGCAACAAACTAAGAACTTAAAAGCAATATAAACGAGTGTATGAACCAGAACATTATGTAAAAGTTAAAATGAAGAAATCTTATAGAAGTGCCTTAGCTAAGTTCCGTTATGGGATAGCTCCTTTAAAAGTTAAAACGGGAGGTTTCCAAGGCATATCCTTACAGGAAAGGACCTGCTTCATCTGTAATGATGACATTGAAGATGAGATGCATGTATTAATAGCCCTATATATAATTGCAAAAAGAAGCACTTTTTAGTACAACTATAGGTTTTAAAAATATGTTTCTCTTACTTAATGATAATGAGAAGTTGTATTTTATCAGATGCTGAAATTGTCAGATATACTGCCAAAACCTGTTACGATATTCTTAGCAAATGACGAGAAGTTTTATACAAGTTTAGCTAATGTTCCACCGGGAGCATCTTATTTTACATAGACTTATAAGTTGACATCTTAAAAATTCTGATACTCTGAAACAACAGAGAATAAACCTGACGTATTGTGTTTGTAAAATCATAATTCTTCTACTGTGCTTGTACAAGTGCTGACCCTCATTCCTGTGGGTTTGAATCTTGGACTGAGCACTTGTTTTCAAGTGAGGAAGCCTTCCAGCTGGCTTGCAGTTGATCACTGGTTCTATCAGTGTTTTCCTCCACTTGTAATGATCTGGACATCCTGATATGACTGATATAATGTTGAATCGAGGTTAAATTTCCAATACATAAACAAACAAATGTACTTATGCTGACACTTTTGTGAGATTAAGCTCTGTGCTAGAGAAATTTTTAATTTAAAATTTAAAATACATTCTTTCACTTACACATGCATACATAATAATCTGTAAAAAGTCCTTTTACAGTTGTATAAAAAACAACAACAAATGTGTATAACAATGGCAGAGTTATATATTTACAAAATATTCATTGTCATAGAGCCAAAAAAAATCTGATATATTATATATGATAATGAACATATTGTGTTTACACAGTGTGTCGTATGACATCATAGAAAACAAAACAAAAACTAAAACAGCACAAAGGTGTAACAATTGCACATTGATGTTTATACAATGTTTTATGTCATAAAAATCAAATATAATAAAAATGCCACATATTGAGTGTAGACATCCTTATATCATATACCCATTAAAAAAAATTCACAGTGTTAGACGTCATAGAAATCATTAAAACCAGATTATTTTTAGTAATGGGACCATTAATAGAGTGTGGAAAATATTTCATTTAATATTTCAAAGAAAGCAGATTTGTATATTTATGTTTGTTTGTTTATTTGGAATTTAACGTCGCTTTAACAGTATTTCAGTCATATTGCGGCGTATCTCTGGGGTACCTCTGTACACTATTTCTGGCACAGAGTGCACCCGGGTAGAACCACAGACCTACCGCAAGCCAGCTGGAAGGCTTCTTCAGTTGAAAAATCTGAAGTGCCCAGACCTGGATTCGAACCAACAGCGGTGAGGGGCTGAGAGATTGCAAGTCAACAACTATAACCACTTGGCTATGGAGGCCCCCTTGTATATAATGGTTCATATTATCTTTACAGCAAGGGCTGAGCTGTCCAGCATTTGGTTGACTGAGATAGACATAAATCCTTCAGTCCCTGAAGCCAGAAAACTGAGAAACCTGAACTTGAATATTGATGATTCTAGTAGCTCGTCTGATGAAGAAAATAGTGGTAGATCAAAAGAAATCCTCACAAATGATGAGGAAAGTATGGAAGCATTATATACAAAGGAAGACAGACCAAAACTCCAAAGGCAGTTGTTTGGAAAGCAGAAAGCACAAGTAACAACGGAAGAGAGGTTTGTAGTTTAAATTATCACTAAGGGTACAAATATTGAGAATATACCTAGATTTTACCTTATAACTGTTTGATACAATGTTAATTAAATTTTCAAAACCCATTGGTCTTTTGTCTGTGTTCTTAAGGATTGTAACTAATAACATAAGTTCTTTAAAATTTGTAACTAGTTACAACATTGTTTTTAAAGGATGTTATTAATGAAATAAGTTCTAAAGGATGAAACTAGGACAAAGGTACCTTCAAGATACATCTTATATGAATAGTGTTATCTAGAAAGGATATCAATTAATACAATAGTACTGGAAAGGAAAGGGTTAACTTGTAACATAAGTGACATACAGTCGAACTTTGATAGTTCCAACTTGATATATTTTGGCTTGAAGCTGGAAATATCCGGGGTGCTCAAGTCATCCATTTTCATAAAACTTGTCACTCTTTTTCAGCAAAACGGTTTACCCCACCCAATCAGTTTACATTGTTGCTGATTTTCGATATACATGTATTAGTTTTGTTCCATTAGAAATTAAGTTGATGTCAAAACTCCGTGACTTAATTCCCCTTTTTTCCCTTTTATGGTTTACTGTCACATACAATTTATTCCACAATTTCATTAAAAAAGAGGTTTAATTTTTTATGGTGTGTCATGCACTACATAGTCTGTTTCCGGTTAGGTATAATTCAAGAATTGTCAGATAGACGATATTGTCCTTATCGTATAAGTATGCTATCAAGCATCAGTGTCGACATTTAGCCTAAACGTTTATATTGGTAAATGAAATTAAAACAAAATAATGGTTTTATTAATAGTTTATTTACATGAACATCATCCCACGCTATTTGTGCTTTCTACTTTTGCCTTTTTTAAACTTCAATTATGGCTCCATATTTTACTAAAAGAGTTTTTGTGTTAACCTTACTCTTAACACCCTTAGTTCTCTCACCCGATCCAGTTATCCCCGCAAACGGGTCTTTTTCTGGATTGCTCGAGTGATATATAATCTCAAATAATTAAAATAGTAATACCATAATGCAAGTAGCATGTAACTTTATAGTATTAAACCTTGTTCACTCAAAATTGACACGCTTATTATAAAAATATATTTATTTGTACAAACTGCATACCAAATCATTGAAGTTGTTACGTAAAGAACAAAGACAAAGACACTTTACTAATAAGATGAACACATACGCGATTGGTAATGTGTGAAAACTCTAAGGTAGACAACTGCAGATGTTTTTCTGTTATCTGAGTGCCTGGACATTTTTCAAAAGAATTTTTCACACCTCTACCATTTTCTGTTGGCTCGAACAATTTAAGTCAGTTAGTACTACAACACATTTGCGGGAACAGCTAATTAGCTTGAGTCATACCTGGTGCTCGAGTCTCATCCATACTCCTATGATCCGAGGTAATTTTGCATAAAAGAAGAGGTAAAAAGGCCAGGACCAAGTGAATAGCTCGTACAATACAGGGTTCTAGAACGATCCGTGCTCAAAGTTTCAAAGTTTGACTGTAGTTGGAAATGCTGTATTTCAGATCTGCCACCACTGATGAAGAAACTAACTCTGTTGGTGATGATGATGATGAAAATGAGATGATAGCTAAAATTACGAAAATGTCTAGGAAAAAGAAACTGAGAGCCATATACAGTGATGAGGAAGATGAGAATGAGAACGTGGATGTAATCAGTGATGATGAAGGTTTGATTAGTTTTACAACTGTTTTCTTAGAGCAACTACAGCTGATATTGCCTTGTATTCTGATTAAACTTTGTAACACTGATAACACATTTAATGGTGGAGATTTGCAAATAGTTCAAACCCAGATAAGACTGCTTAGATATACCGTAAATTGGGATATTTTGGCGGCGAGATATATTGGCCACTTTTGCCCAAAAGGCTAGTGTTTTATTTTGGTCGGTCTAATTTTGGTCATTTACCATCTAAGTGGCGAAATTTCAAATATCTACCTTATTTAAAAGAGCCTGTAAATTATCCATGAAACACCGACATGCTGATAATTTGGATTGATTTAATTTTAGGATCACTGTAGAAATGTACCTAACAATAATCAACATTCCACGCAGTGTATCTGTCATCTCCCTGATTCCATTAAAAAGAAGTTCAATTTCATATAGTCAATCAAAATAATCTCTTGAGTAAATAAATTCGTAAATATTTAATAAAGAAAACATGCACTCCCAGAAATTGGTTCCTATATTTCTGACAGATCATATTTCAGATACGAAACGGTAAAGTAAAAGAACAAATGTCGACATTAAATGCATATTTATTAGAGCAAAATTACATTTGCGAAATACATAAATATACACAACAAAAGGCTCAAGTATATGACTACTTTGTGTATATCACCTGTGTGTAATGGCAAACACACTAACAATACAACATACAGTCATGAGACCAACTATTGATGTTTACCTTCACTCAGATTATTATATAGAAACAAACATGCCATATGTGTAGCGTTTAATTTTCGTCTCTTGACAAAGGTGGCCAAAAAGGCCAATTATAAACCAAAGCCAATATAACCAAATCAACGGTAGCAATATCTGATCAATGTCTGCAGTGTCTAGCACTTATGAAAATTTCCTGAAAGTAATGATATTTATCCTAATATAGAGGAACCTCTAGAAGTAAGATGGTATTTTTCATCCTTTACCTACCTTAAAATAGATGGTATTTTACACCCTTTACCTGACTAAAAGAAAATGGTATTTTTCATCCTTACCTGGCTTTGGGTAGATGGTATTTTACATCCTTTACCTAGCTTTAGTTGAACATATTTTACATCCTTTTACCTGGCTCAAGTAAGATGTGTTTTTACAATCTTTACCCAGCTTAAGTAAGATGGTACTTTACATCCTTTACCTAGCTGAAGTTAGATGGTATTTTACACCCTTACCTGGCTAAAGTTAGAAGGTATTTTACATCCTTTACCTGGTTTAAGTGAGATGGTTTTTTTACACCCTTTACCCTGCTTAAGTAAGATGGTACTTTACACTCTTTACCCAGCTTAAATAAGATGGTATTAACACCCTTTATCTGGCTTAAAGTAGATGGTATTAACACCCTCTACCTGGCTTAAAGTAGATGGTGTTTTACATCCTTAACCTGGCTAAAGTAAAAGGTATTGTACACCCTTTACCTGGCTAAAGTAAGATAGTATTTTACATCCTTTTACATGGTTTAAGTAAGATGATATTTTACACCCATTTCCTGGTTAATAGTAGATGGTTATTAACATCCAATACCTGGCTAAAGGTAGATGACAATTTAAAACCCTTTTCCTAGCTTTAGTAAGTTGGTATTTTACATCCTTTACCTGGCTAAATGTAGATGGCATTTTACACCCTTTACCTTGCTAATGTAAGATGGTATTTTAAACCCTTTACCTAGCTTCAGTAAGATGGTATTTTACACCCTTTACATGGTTAAAGTCAGATGATATTTTACATCCTTTACCTAGCTTAGGTCAGATAGTATTTTACACCCTTTACCTGGCTAAAGGTAGATGGTATTTACACCCTTTACATGGCTAAAGTCAGATGGTATTTTACACCCTTTACCTAGTTAAAGTAAGATGGTATTTTACACCCTTAACCTGGCTAAAGGTAGATGGTAATTTACATACTTTACCTAGTTTTAGTTAGATGGCATTTTATGTCTTTTACCTGGCTAGAGGTAGATGATATTTTACACTCTTTACCTTGTTAAAGTTTGATGGTATTTTAGATCTTTTACCTGGCTTAAAGTAGATGCTATTTTACACCCTTTACCTAGCTAAAGTAAGATGGTATTTTACACCCTTTACCTGGCTTAAGGTAGAAGGTATTTTACAACCTTGACCTAGATTTTAAGTTTGATGGTATTTTACACCCTTTACCTGGCTAAAGGAAGATGGTATTTTACATCCATTATCTAGCTTTAGTTGATTAAATTTTACATCCTTTTACCTGGCTCAAGTAAGATGATATTTTACACCCTTTACCTGGCTTAAGTTGGATTGTATTTTAGATGTTTTTACCTGGCTAAAGGTAGATGGTATTTTATATCTTTTACCTGGCTAAAGGTAGATGGAATTTTACATCCTCTACCAATCTTAAGTTAGATCGAATTTTACACCCTTTATTTAGCTTTAGTGTTTTTTAGCTCACCTGAGCCAGAGGCTCATGGTGAGCTATTGTGACCGGTCTTCATCCGGCGTCCGTCCGTCCGTCCG
>JAULCC010645977.1:0-15218 GCA_032358795.1 Nuttallia obscurata | reverse complement strand
AACAATAGTAGCGTGTTAGTTTATTGATAAAAGAAAGAACAGCGTGTTAGTATATTGATTAAAGTAAGAGCATCGTGCTTATTTATAATTTAATCAAAAGCATCATGCAGCGTGTTAACAGCATATTGAGCAGCATATTGATTAACGCAAGAACTGCGTGTTAGTATATGGATTAAAGCAAGAGCAGCATGTTTATAAATTAATTAAAGCAAGAGCAGCGTGTTTCTATATTGATTAAAATAAGGACAGCGTATTAGTATTTTAATGAAGCAAGAGCAGCTTGTTTTAAATATTAAAAAAAAAACCGGAACAGCGTGATTGTATATTATCCAAGCAAGGACAGCGTGTAAGTATATTTAATAACTCGGCGTCTAATCAGAATCCAAGCTGTTTGACCCTCGGCCAATTGCTTCTCCAAATATTGGGCGATTCTGATGAATCTTAAAATCTAGGCAGACGACAGTTTAAGCAGACGACATTTTTTCAGCAGGCTAAGGGCTAACGTTGGTTGTGCTATATAAACACAGGCGCTAAACTTATAATAAGGTCATAATGAAAAATGAAGAGCTTACATCTGGATGTGTTATTGCATGTCGTGATCCGAGTAAGACCACGGAGCTGATAACGAGTGACATGGGCTGATATGACATGGGTGGATTGTTCCGTTACCGGACATACCCGGGCCCTCAAGGCTTGTTCAGACTCAAATCCCAATATTCGATATTGCTTAAAGCCCCTAGGTAAATAATTTAACACGTAGCGATAGTCGGTTACTATTGGTAACACAGGTTATCGATGGGAATTATAAACATCGTGTTAGTTAGTATCTTATATACAAATTTTATTGTGTTATACATTTTATCAAAATAATGAGCTTCCTAGTTCTACCCAGGCTACATTATGAACACAATCAAGCTATAACAGCCACCTTTGACACGTTTGCAAAATAAATATTTTTAACGAAATATGATATTCAGTTATTAAATCAATCTTTTATCATTCATCCATTCATTCTTTTTTTCATGATTGACTTGCATTAAATTTCAACTTATAGCATGTTTATATGTTACAATGATGATACGTAAACAAATATCCTGTTTATTTGTGTTTATATGGCACCATTCTATCGAAGTGTCTTTACAGTATGTATATGCACAGTGGAACCTCGCTGTAACAACCATCTTCTAAGAAACATAGTTAGCAGTTCCACAAAAGGTATTACATTTATATCCGTAAAGACGTCAATTCTTCGTTAAGGTAAGTAAAGTTAAGTTAAAAGAAAGGACTAACAAACATTTACAGGATGGTGCTATAAGAAAAGTAAATCTAGTTGGGGTGGGGGGGGGAGAGAGAAGGGGAGGGGGTCATAAATTATGCAAATAAGTTATAGTAGTTCCAGGAATAAATTTGTAAAGGATTAATATATATTATAGAATATCAACTTTAATTATTATCACTATGTCTGTAAACTAATATAATAACAGTCAATGTTTAAACATTAACCAATAAACAAAATTTTGAGAAACAAAATCATTTTTATAATATTAAAGTGAAGTCATAAATTTCAGAATGGTCGCCCTTACTATCCACTATTTTACTTAAGTTTAAGTAGTAATCACCGTCTAAGTGTAACTCCTATTTCCAAAGTTCGTTCAGTCCTTTAAATGGTTTCAAGATATCTAGAATATACGAACTACTTGTTTTTAGAGTTCCTTTGCTTGTCTTAAAATAGCGGCGATTGCCGGAAGTGGCCGATAGCCCATATGGCTGTCAAAGAATCACTGCACACCGTTTAATAATGCTTAGCACATAGCCTGCTGAAAAAAATGTCGTCTTCTTAATTGTCATCTGCCTGGATTTAAAATCCTTCGGATTCGCCGAATATTTGGAGAAACACTTGTTCGAGTGTCAAACAGCTTGGATCCGGATTAGACGCCGAGTTTCTCAGCGTCTAATCTGGATCCAAACTGTTTGCAAATTCTATCACGGTCGCCTTTAGCAGGCTTAGGGTTAGGAGATAATTCGATATTTTTAAAAACAATTGCTAAAGTATTGGAAAAGTGTTGCTTTATTACAATCAATAACATACAGTTGCTGATTTCTGAACAAGTCAATTGAGTCATACTGAGACCTAAAACAAATTTAAATTGTAATGTACAATACCATATCTCAACAGTCACATAATAATGTCATCATTAAAGAGACGTCATATACGATATCAATATAGATATTTGGTTATACGAAAGCAGACTTTATAATAGTATTTTTCTTTATAAAGTTTGAACCTATTACTCTATCAATATTACTTTTATCACATGCGACCAGTGTAGATCCAGTCATCCATACAATCTGATCGCGATCTACACTGTTTGCTATCAGATTAATAAGCTTATTTCTATTCACGAACGAACAGTGTATAGTCTGATCAGACTGCACGGTTATGCACGCTAGTCTATATAATTACTCTGGCACACGTGACAAAAATAGTATCCATGGGTAGCACTAGATGGCAGTTGTTTTTTCTTAAACAATTTTGTTCAGCGGATCTTGTTGCTCAGCAGAGGTGTGTCCTATAGCAAGTATATGGTGCTCTTGTTAAAAGATCAACTACCACATAGACAATTTTATTTTCCATTTCTCCTTAGCTCACATTATCTCTATGCATTGTATATTGTGAAGCCATTAAACTACTTTTATTCCAAATAAGAAAATGTCGTTTCCTTAAATTTTGTATTTAGAAGCTGTTTTCTGGAATATGAGAGACAGTTGTTTATGTCTTGCAACGTTAACTTTACATAAGCTGTCTATACAGTCTTATTTGAGTAATATATTTCTATATAGTAGATTTCGCATATCCGCGTTTCGTCTGTGTTTATCTTTATTTTCTGCCTCCATCGCGTATATTTCATTTATATATATATATATATATATCAATACTGGGCCGCCTGTTAGCTCAGTAGTAGCAGAGCGTCCGCATGCGGCGCTGGAGGCTGTGGATTCGACCCCCGGCCGAGCCACGCAGAGGCCTTTAGACTTCGTTATAACGGCCTCCCTTCTTAGCGCTCGAGATTTGGTGTAAGCCTTACAAATTGTGAGTTGTTGTCATGATTAAGTGACAGACCATTTTTCCACTTTCTCTGGGACGTTTAGGAGCCGAAAGCGACGTATATCAAACAAACAAAACAATCAAACATATTAAGATGGCCAGTTTACCTAACCATGCTACCCTGTTTCTTACATAGTTTTATCCGCATATCCGCAAGCGATTGATATCTCACCTACTTGATACAGCAATGTGTCAGAGTAGTGATACACCCCGATTGTCGTGGCCAATCTTGGATCGAACTTTTGACTCTGGATTGATAGACAAGCACTGTAACCACTACGTCTAATTCTAATTGTAAAACAACACGTGTTTCTATGATAAATTAACTGATGGGAGTAAACAAGCGAGGGAGATTATATAACCCTCTGGTTAATCCCCAGAACAGTGGCCTAGAAGTGGTGTCACACTCATTATCATTATGCATTTGTAGGTATTAAACCGGATACTGTCTTATCATCTACATTTCACGGGGACAAAAAAGACCAGCTATTGATCGGTTTGCATTCTGCTGCAAACCCCAGTGGTGAGAGGGGAATTAAAATTCCACAGCGCGGGAGCCAGCGCTCCGGAGGGAACATTGCGGGTATGTACGTGTTTACCAACCACCCCAGGTGAAGTATGGATCCTACCATCAAGGAGCTCTACTTTCTGCTATGTGAACCCACTTCATTGCTGTTTCTGGTCCCGGCGATAACCGCGGTGAAAATACACATGTCAGTTTTATCTGGTCGCTAGAGGGCTTGAGACGTCAGTTTGTAATGGTATTTATCCATACAGCGTCGGCAAACATCAAACAATCCCCTCCAGGTGCTTCGCAAATCTAAGATGTACAAAAACCTTTCCATCATCGCCTTAAAAACACATACCAAAATTATCTGGAAAAAAAACAACAACTTTTAAAGTTACGGCATGACCATATTCGGAGACTCTTCGGTTACGTTTCAGCAAACATGTCTGTATTCCGAGTTTGCCGGAGATGGCCGAGAATGAACGATTGTCAAGATCAAAGTGTCTCAATGATAATGCGTCATCATAGTTTTTCTAAGTCTTTTATTTTGGATTATAAGGGATATGATGGCAGACACGACAGGACAACTGTTTAGGGGATTATACGATCAAAGGTTTTAAATGCGATGAAAAAAAAAGATAACTAATGCTAACTGGCATTACTAAACATTGCTTTCATGCTGATGAAATACAACAACAAAATGTTATAACGTATTTACTTATTGTTAATTATGTTTTTGTTTTTTCTTATTTGTTTATAAGCATAACATATTATCTTGATTCTACCGAGCAGGCGACTTCTTAAACATCAAAGGTTACACATCGCTATAACAGTAATGTTTATTGATTTCCAGAAGAAGAAAAAACCGTATGAATTGTGTTTCGAGTTTGTTTCCTTTAGCAACATTATGGTAACAGTCTGTCTTTCTGTGATAAGTGTCTGAATTTGACGCACGTACGCGCGTGTACAATGCATTCATATGTATGAATCTGTTTCTAAATTCATCCTTGTAATAAGAGTTGATAATTTAATGAAACTCTTTCACTGAAATAAGCATTCGTCTAGAATTATATAAGGTTATTGATGTCATATTGAATCTTCGCATTTTACAGTACTGTATTACTCTCAATCATATTACCGTGTTTGTAAACAGATGGCGATATTTTTCACATACGTATCATATACTATTTATAGGATCTTACATGAGTTTTTATTTAATATAAAAAATTCTTGGAAACAATGGAAAATTGTTTTCTTAAAACTTTTATCACATGACCCGCCTTGTATTCTATTCAATATACCCATGTCATATTCTGTTATAGTACTCGTGTTACCTATCACATCTGAACAACTTGTAAGTACTATAGTACACTGAAATAAAATTGGGACAAAAATTTTCCATTGTTTGTTTGTCATATGATAAAAAGAATCTTACACTCGTTTAATAAAGTTTCCTTATACTCGTTGAAGAAATTTTTATATTAAATAAAAACTCATGTAAGATCCTATATTAAGAAAATAGAAACGGTATTCTACTAATGCAAATTTCTAATTTGTAAAGGACAGGAAACAGTGTATGTTTAACCTTAAGCCTGCTGAAAAAATGTCGTCTGCTTAAACTGTCGTCTGCCTAGATTTTTAGATTCTTTAGAATCGTTCAATATTTGGAGAAACAAATGACCGAGTGTCAAGCAGCTTGGATCCTGATTAGACGACGAGTTACTCGGTGTCTAATCTGGAGCCAAGCTGTTTGCAAAATCTATCATGGTCGTCCTTAGCAGGCTAGAGGTTAAAAATATCGTGCCTCTTCGAATGTGCTTCACTCCATTTGAATGATTACCAGTATTCAAGTTGTCATAAAATGTCTCTTTCGAAGAATAAATGCGCTTGAAATTTTTGCAAAAATTAGAGTAGAAAAACTTCATATGACATCACTTTGCATATGACAGCCATATGATCAGATATCCAGATTTCGGTCTTCCTCTCGACGCTATTTCCTCTATCATAAGGTATAAGTTTTTCGCGCATGTGCTTGTTTGTTTTGATTTCGTTAATTTATTCGGAATACAAAATAAAGTTAGGAGGACTAAAAGTTTGTCAAAGAAAACGATAAGGCAACAAAATAAAACGAAATATCTGTAGGCCGATAAATATCATCAGTTAGTTGGACGTATTAAAATTGCACGGGCTCTTTATGGATGCTGTATGTTTAGAACGTTGGTCGTAGCTTACGTCGTTGGATACTTTCAAACGCATTCATTTACGCAATCAATTTTAAAATCATTTTTTGTACTACAGAATCTTGGCTCTGATTGGTCTTTTACTTATGGGTTATGTTAAAATAACGTACATATAAAATTCAGTTCCAAGAAAAATGGTACTACTTTCTAAGGGGATGCGGAATTAATCTTATCCGGTAATTTGTAGGGTAATGGCCATCTCTGTTTCTGGAAGTAGTTTCTAAGGCATTACGCGCAAGTAAGTGCAAAATTGAACGCCTTCATGCGATAATTTAAAATTAGGTTGTAGATAGTTTTGATAAATTGCAGCAGACATAAAGATTAGCTGTTTTATAATTTGTTGTAAAATGCATCTTAAAATTATATTTTATCATTTCTGACGCCTTGGCTAATCTATGCAATTCCCTTATAACGATAAGAATGTAATTACACCCCTAGTGCATGGCAATTATCACAGTACTGCTTGGGCATCGAGACCTCGCCCCTTCTACTAATCCAGAAACCATAGTTTAAGATTTGAATCCCAAACTTGTTACATTATCGTCGGTAAGTGTTGTTCATCATTACGATTCCGTAGAGTTTATTGTCCAAAATCTCCATTTCAAGAAAATATAATTCTGTTTTAGTTTAACATAAGAGATCCATGCATTCGCCAAAAAAACTTCTCCTTACATATATTTAAAACTCTGTGTTATACAATCTGAACTTTAATGCAGACATTTAGTTTATACTTTAAGCATTCATGGGATGTATATGAAAGAGTATTTAAATACTGTTTTAAAACACAGAATACATGATAAATCATTAACGCGGTCAACATACTTACCACAATTTTGGCGTATTACGGTTAATAAGAAATTCTCCATACGCACGCACGCGCGCGACGTACTGACACACGCGTACGCACAGCACACCAACCTTTCCCAAAACATTCACCTTGGACATGCCGATGACGTAACGCATTCCGCAGTCCGACTTCACAAACAGATAAGTCATACTGATGCAGGTGCATTTCATTTGCTTCATATAAATGACCGTCACATTACCTTCGTGCCTTGATATGTATTTGTCTAAATTATTTAGCATCTTATTCGGAAACACGGCAGACATAAAGAGGCGTAGACAACACATTTAAATACTATTCCTGTGAGACGTCTGTTTGAAAGTCAACGGTGAATTCCCACCGGATTGCTAACAAAATATATAATTATATCAATGTAAGCGAAAAACGATGTTTCATTGATTCCGTCTACCAATAACAGCGTACACAAAGGAATGAATGCTATACATAAGTCCCAAGTCAGCTGAAACACGTAAGTAATTATTTGCAATATGTCGGCTTGATTTGAGTCTGATACAACAACGGAAAGGCAGTAGATTATTCCACGACAAAATTGGATGTAACATTCTGTGATTATCTGAAGAAGAAAAAAAGTTATATCTTTCTGCGACCACAGAATTCCGCGTGATAAGTTTTATTAACATGATACCCAGACTTTAGAATTATCAAATTTATATTGATATTCAACCTCAATTCTCTGCAAAAAAGATAAAAATACTACTAGAATGTGATTTAAGAGAAGTACAAGCTAGAAGAAAATGGGATAAACCGACAAAACAACAGATTGGGATAGCTTGCATCATTCTAGTAACACTGCGGCGGTTTGGTACGGTGCGGTAGGTGATTTAAGCCCTACCTAATAGCACGGTACGTAACTGTGTTTACTGCAGCAATTTTAAAGTTGAATCAATTTGAAGTTTGTTTTAATATAACATGATTGTCCATGAAAACTGCAATAAAAAGATATTACTTTGATTGTGTCATACTTTATTGAATATAGTAGGAATTAGTTCAAAGGGTTGTTATATAGCATAATACAATGATCAACCGATCCCAGGCGAAGGTTATCACCTTCCAAAAATGTTCTCTGAAGTTGGTACATTCATATATCCTAATTTTTAGAGGTGAAGGTAGTTAAAGACGATCACAAGAGTATGCCAATTGTGTTAATAGAAGAAATGATACCATGCCGCTAAAAACGCAAATATTGGAAGCAATCTTCAATTAACTGCAATCTATTAGAGTTGAAATGAAGAATTATTTATTGGAACTTATTATATCTTCAAATGATGTAGAGATCTCTCTTAATCTCTATCAGTTTCTCTAAATATCTCTTAATCACTTGAAAAGATATTCTATTTGAATTAAGAGAGTATCATATTACTTTAACAGATGAGCTCTTTGTATGATTGTAATGTATTCTCGATGCATGTGTATAACATGTATACCATTGATTAAAATGAAGCACTTATATCATTCTTTAGATACAGTATTATGAATACAGCCAATGTATTGCTCTCAACAATTCAATTTTTTAGCCTTTATTGAAATAGTTCACTGTTTTAAGATTGAAGGTTTATTCAAATGAGTGTGAGATCTCGTCAGTCCTTTTTGTATATAAGTGATGGTATCTTTAAACTATTGTCTATATGCACATTTGTCGTTCGATATATTACACCAATACATGTATTAGAAAAAAACTAGAAGTATATTTACTGTGATATAACGATTGCTATTGAATATTTCCCCGCTTTTGACACAGGTAATAAGTTTAGTTCAACACATGTTCATCGCATTTGCAAATATAACAAACTGATAAGAACATTATTTTCAATTTCGGATCGTCAGAAAAATGCCCAATGGATATTAATAGTTTATTTTATTTTACAAAAGTAGGAAATATGTTATGTAAGCTGATATATGACACATTTTACCTCAGCAGTGTCATGGTCATGACAATTTAATATACCACCCAAAGTATGATACGGGTCATTGTGTATTCTGTATGACTTTGTTACTTGTTATTGTGGCATTAGCTATAAATCAAAATTTATCAAATGTCTACTTTTTACCTAATAATCAGAAAAAACTGGTGAAAATAACGAACCACTGAAGCGTATGTATAAAAAAATATGAAATAAGTTGAATGTAAAATGATTAATCATGACTTAGAAGTTTATCTCGAGTAGACTTAAATCCTCATGAAATACTGGAGGCAGGAAAAATGACAAAAGAAACATTCCTATAATTGAGATAGATGATACAAAAAGGCTAGAATAAAAACATTAGTTTGAAGGGAACCTCGGTTAAAGTGATACCATAAAATCCTACCAAAAGGTTTTACAAACTTGTTTGTTGCATGAAGATCTCAGATACCTCCGGGAAGGCCAATAAATGCAATTCAATGGTAAAATCAGTTTCCACTGGCCCCGTGATTATAAAACATTTCTCGTGCTCAACTGAGGCTCGTGCTCAAATTTTAAATGTTTAAAACATCATACAGTTTTTTCCATAAATTATATTCAAATGTATATTCAAGTTTTATTCATTTAGCATATGTATGAATATATTCATATGGCGGTGTTTCATCTCAAATATCTGAACTAAAAGAAGCGATCTAATTTCTATATCCAGAGTGAGTTGAACACGAAAAATGTTTTATTACCATGGGACCAGGTCAGTTACGACAGATTTTCGTCAATGCAACTGAACGGTCTTCCACTGCCTTATCAAGGAAAGAGTTTTTTTCAGTTAAATGTAAGTAAGTATTCTGTAGAGAAAACAATCATATTGCATCTTTTCCAACTTTTTGTACCGGAGAAAGATCCGAGCCGGGTAGAGTCAATGAACCAATGACCTTTCGTAATTTCGTAAGCTAGTTGTGTGGTCGGTGGTTTTACCTGGCTGGGGTCTTCACGTGAAAGTGAAGTGGCCAAGTGTCATAAGTCAAACAATGAAGGAGTGGTAAAATGGAAAGCATCACATAAAACTATCAGGCCATAAATCACACTTTAGGCTTCATTTCAAGTCATAAAACGTCATTTAGAGAGTCAGTACAATAAAATAAATACTTCATAAACACTGTATACAATTTATTGCATCATCCAATTACTTTAAAGCATAAAATTGATCCATACTGTATTCAGTTTTTGTCTGAGCATTATAATCGTTCACTTCACCTTCAGCACATATCAAACATTAAAGAAAAAGAGAAAAGGAATATATATAACAAAGCGATATTTAAATAGACATTACCAAACGTTCTTTGAAAGCACCAGATCAAAGTCAGTTAGTGTGCGGCATAAGAAATACAGAGTACGAAGCTGAAAAAGTAACTTACTTGTTTGTTTGGTTTAGTGTTAGAAAATTCTTTAAAAGTATGATTTTTTGTACAAGCTAAAAACTCTTCTACAATAAGCAAACTGCAAAGAGTAAATTGTGTTTTTCATGAGCGCTTTCGACAATTACGTCTTCGTCAAGTGGGGTACAGGTGTACAATGAACGCGATCAGTTATCCTAATGTCGGCGTAGAAAGCTGAGTTCTCACACCTTTACAGGCTGGACAACTCTAGTTTCCCACGCCGACACTTGCAAACTGCTATAAACACTGTCCAGAATGCGGAACAAACCTGAAAAGCGCAGGCCTAGTATAAGCCAGCAAAGTTTGAGTGGCACTATTCAGTCTTGTTTATCTCGTGGGGTCGAAATGTGTACAGCTTCCGAATCCAGTAGTTTCGCGACTCTTCCTTTCTTTGTCGGACCATTGTTGATTTGAGTCGATGACAAAAGGTCTCTGTCTGAGAAACAGTGCTGGTCTTTGCTTGAGTGTTCAGCAACTGGTGCCCTGTTGAATCTGCGAGTTCCGGTCTGATCTGTAAAGATTCATTCTGCGGCTTACTTTCAGCTTCATCTCACCGACATACTGTTTTCCACGGACCCTATAAGTATTCAGGTACATGTCATTGCTGCTTTTGCAGTTTTATTTGCCCTTTACAGATGAGCATGTGTCTGCTTTGCTCTTGGGGACATACGTTAGCTTTATATGCTTGCATGTCTGGCATCTCGATGTCTTGCACGGACAGGGAGGAGAGTCACCATTTTCCATCAGATTTGCCTTACAAGTTTGTCACGAAGTGATATCGGCTGTAGGTAAGAAATCACAGGATTTTCATTGAAAACGCAATTTGCAATTTGTCAATTTATGTAGGGCTTTAAACTTTGAAATATTTCTTCATTGAAGAGCAGTCTTAACTTTTAAGCAGTTTGTTAATAAGTTTCTTTCTAAACCTTATAAACAATATGTTATAGTAGTGGATATGGTCAATAGAAGCATATGCTTTGTGATATACTATGTGTCCAGGTCTAGAGCCATCGACCCCGTTATGTACAGCATATGCCATATTTTAATATGATGTTTGATATATGTTAGACCTTCTAGGTTTGAAATAAAATAGCATTCTTCTATTCATAAACCGGTACTGAATTAATTTCATCGAATCTTATTTTTCAGTATTGTTTGTATCCTGTCATATTTAAGTCCACATTTTTATGAGCATATGAACTGAATTATAATGGTCAACGTTATCTGTAATTGTAATATTGTATAATATATCATTACTTTATTATCTTAAAATCCATCTCGCCATTTCTACAATAAAGCAATTATTTCATCCAAATGCAGGAAACATTTACACTGATAATACATCAGATACTTTTACTTTACATTTAGAAATTAAATAATATATAACCTTACATCCACAGAGCCAATGATGAACGTCATTTACTTAATATAGAAACCGTTACATATACGCATAACTCACATTTTATGTTTTAAATAACAATTTGAAAATAGCTTTTGCACTATAAATTCTTCATTACATTAACTCGGTAATTCGTGCATTACATCTCCCTCATACATCATTTCCTCCATTTTCGAACTGAGGGTCATAAAGATTTACATCTAGAACAATATCCATTTAATCGAATTGTTTACGGAATGGCTCTCATATTGATTTATTTATAGCTTTTAAATGGAACCCTATTTTCTACCTGCGCTTCCGTTATCAAAGACATGGAAGTCGGCAATATCGCGAGACTTCAGTTTTTTTTCTGTTATCAGATACTGCACCGTGGAAATGTACGATGCGTTCAGGTATTCATCAAGCTTACATTATTATAGTATCCACAGGACTCATAAAATACAAAGTCTAACAGACAAAACCCAGAAGTTGGAGTTTATTAAGCATGTCTTTTATCCCCCTAGTAACGCTCATATAATTTATCTAATGTGAGTTTGTGTTTTATTTTCCTACGAGATGGGTGTCTGGAAAACGGACTCCCGGGGGTTGAGAGGTTGTGGTTTAAAATGCTTACATCCTGTAGAGGGAACGACAATTTAAGGATCGTTTCATGTTAAAATCTTCCTTTATAGCAAAATGTTGAAAATCCTAACAAATATATCTGACATCGACAATAGATGAAGAATTTGTGTTTTTAATATGACGTCGTACATGAATAAAGGTTTCTATATTTTGGATATGATGTCCTACATAAGTAGAGTTTTCTATTTTTTGGACATGCCGACGTACAAAAATGCCAGTTCGAACGACGCTTAAAAACATACTTCAAAAATTATGTAACTGTTTTCTGGTTAGCTTTATGAAATTATGAATAAACTATGTCGAACCAAATACCTGTAGGTTTTATTCGTCGTGGATGAGACTGAAAATGCAGGAAGAATACACCTTATGTAAATACAAATTGTTGTTAAAACTATGTTTTAGCAAAAAAAACAACAGTAAATTTAAATTTCCAAAATGTATAAAGGTATAAGGTGAAACAAAGTCTTATAATTGTGGTATGCATTACTTTGCTTCAAATAAACTGTAATCAAACTTATTTCTGTAACAGTCGCTGTAAAGATCATTGGAAAAATATGCCTAGACTCATTAACCCTTAGTCTGCTGAAAAAATGTCTGCTTAAACTGTTTAAAAAATTATCAGAATCGCCGAATGTTTAAAGAAACAATTGACCGAGTGTCAACCAGCTTGGATCCTGATTAGACGCCAAGTCAGGATAAGGGTTAATTTCTTTGAAGAGATTTCGATGGCATTCCTGGGTAGTACCAGCTTGCAACAACTGAGTGTTTTCGATTTCACTTGTCAATTATTTGGTCCACATTCTTACAGAGAATTAACACAATAAATGAATTAGTATATGCTTTTGTTACCATATATACATAGGCATAGCTATCATTTTCCTTTAAAATTTATACTATAAATGATAAAACCCTAAGGTTAGCTTTCAGACCACAGAAAATAAATTCCCTTAATATCTAAGCTGTTCTTCTGGAAAAGAAAATTTAAGATATTGTTGGTGGTTTTTGTTCTTTCAGGTTAAGAAATAACTGCCAAGTATGTTATTTACGGGAGATGATTCAGGCATAAAACATGTAACATAAATGCATGCGCATTTTAACCTGTCATAAATATCTATTGAGATCGTTTATTACTTCGGTACGAACTAAATTCGTGCAGTTTTGTTTGTCAGCGAGAACGCCTGCGTCCATGTTTCATTCATTCCCATGATGCAACGTACCGGTGCAAACGGTGATATAATACATCTCTGCCATCCAGATGGCTTACGTTAATAAGGGCAATCACTTTATTTGCTTATTTCGTTTATGACTCCTGCTGTGCGAACTCCACTAACTTGTCTTCTCAACTTTAACTTGTTATGAAAAAATTGATATATTCGCTATGAATATAAATTAGATTAACTGTCAGCAGAAAAGCGCCGATGATAATCATAAAAACGAAGAAAACCATAGCGGTTACGAAAAATGGATGGCACTTTTAGTACCTTTTAAATTAGACAAGAATCTCTTCCACGTTTGTGCCTAAACGTTTACTAGTTTACCATGTAAAAGCAAAACTGCAGTTTGATGATGAACATCATGTGAGCACACATTTTTGTCACATGCAATGATCATTAATCATTTTTGCCTTTCAGGCGAGAGACAACAATGAAATCGGTACATGTACGAATGCCACCATTGAGACATACCCTTTCTTGGCGTTGCTAGATTGAAAATCTTATTTCTTGCTAAAACAAAATGATAGCTGAAATCAAGATCGTTTGTTATTATCTTTTGGAAATGTATTTAATTATTCCATAGTTGACCTCATAGTTTATTATGTAGTGATACACTCTTATATGGAATGAAGCTTTGGCGCTTTGAACGTATTTAACTGTTTCGATTGTTTATTGTGTTTCATAGGTAACTGATAACATTGATAACCGCTGTAGAAATATAATTATTCATATTTATAAAGTCTCGATAAAACAGGACACTTAAGAGATATCAGTCATGAAATGATAGTTTTGATAGTTGTTTGAACTTTCTGTTAATTCTCTGCCTATCTCTTTCATTATCATTATACTGTATTTTTTGCAGAAAACCTGCTTTGTCTTGAGAAACCAGCTCTTGTATGACGATGGGAAATCAATTGTTCTTTTCTTAGACAATTTGGAGTAATGCGCTCGATTCGAGACGAAAGAATGGTGTTTTTGATGATATCCTTTCGTTTTCAAAGCACCATGTTCTGCACGGAATGTGCGTAAATAAAAAGCTTTTAATCGGTCAGATTTTTGTGGATAAACATTGTGATGTAAAGTCCTGAAACAAGTTACTCGATTTTGACACATCGAGTACAATTCACGATGTGATGTTTGTCACATTTTTTGACTTTCATGACGTACCTTCACCATTTTCAGAACCAACAAGGGGGACCAAATGAAAGCTTTTAATTAGCGTGCATTTCGTGCACAATGTGGGTTTCAGAAAATAAAAAGACATACATGTATATATATAAAAACATTTCATCGTCTCGCACATAACTACCCCATATGTATGAACGTGATTTAAGTTTAACAAATTAACAGTTCAACTTTTGGAAGCGGTAATAAATCTCTATACAACTACAGTTATTTATTGCAAAATTATATTTTGTGGATAAGTTGCACTGTATAATTATAATAAATAGTTCTGTCACAATCTTGCACCGTCATCAGTAAAATAGCTGTGTTTCTTAGATTCAGGAAATTGTGTGAACATATTCATTACATAGTTAAGTTATACAAATAACAAATACATTTATTTTTTTTAAATTGTTGAAACTGAAAACTAACAAAGCAATAACAAAAGCAGATAGATATTGCTAAAATCGCAGATGTTTTTAACTGTTTTATAATTGTCAAACTGAAAGTGTGACTGTTGCTGTAAAAAAGTTTTCATTTCTTAGCTTTTAGAGAATCTTATTAAATTTTAACAGCGAGAACAAAGAGAGAGAGAAAGAGAGACGAAAAACGACAGGGAGAGACAGAGACAGATAGAGAGAGTTAATAAAAGACTGTACTGTACTATCAGAACTGTATTAAAATTTAATCCATAAAAGTTTGTCTAAACATTTGCCCTTCAGTGTAAATTTTCCTTTATTTGTATTTTTTGTTTTGTTTGGTAA
>JAULCC010645866.1:0-16550 GCA_032358795.1 Nuttallia obscurata | reverse complement strand
GGCGCGTAATTTATCGGTGAATTTTGACGGAGGAGGGGTCCTTAGTTTCAAAATCTCATAAAATTGTAAACTGACGGTAAAAGTCTCTAAAATTTTGCAAACAATTCCAGAAAAACATACAGTTTACAAAAATATCAAAGGATTTCCCCAAATTTGACCCTTGCATTAGGCATCTAATACCTTAAAAATCGCAGATCTACTAAATGTTTTATGGCTTTATTATATGCTTAACCAGGGCACGATATCATTTGCATCTCATAGTTTTTGGCGGTGTGTGTGTGTGTGTTTTGTGTTCTTTTTTGTTGGAGGGAGGGGGTGGAAAAACTATAGATCTATCAAAAATTTTAGGGAAATCTACTTTAAATGTAACGGCGGAATTTCGTTCTTATAAACAGTTTTAAAGTCCTACATGTGTTTTGGTTCGTCCTTATAAAAAGTATGTATATATATATAGTCGTACAATTTGTGTTTTAGAAATTTCTAAAAACTGCCGACAAATAGACCTAAGTTCAGCTTACTTAATCGAAGAAAACAACGTTTAGTGACCAATGTTAACTTTTTCACTAATTTTTAAACATACTTTGGCATCAATCTCAAAGCTGTACTAGAAATCTACATGTAGAATCTAATAATTATCTTTAAGAAATAAAACCCACGTTACCTTTTCCAGGTGCAATGTCTTCGATGAGAGGTTTTCTATGTGGTCTGTCGCTGAAAGTATCCGCTTGTTTCACGAGCGCCTCGTGCACCGTATCATATCCAGTTAGCACCACCACGAGCCTAGGGCCAAGTTTTAAACTCATGACGTTCCCATACTTCTTAGCGAACTCGTACAGAACTATGTGTGGCCTTGTTGTTTTTACTTTCTTCAGAAATAAAACATTTCCTATAAATGGAAGTCCAGTTGGTCCAGGTGGAAGGTTCTTTGGCCTTACGAAAATATAGTAGGAAATAAAAAAGACTATTACGAACACGAGACCCACTGTCAGGTCCATTTTGTCTCGCGGTGTTTACCTTACTGACAAATAAGATCAAATTTAGCCTTAAATATGCACCCTACACTGCGAAATGGCAGGTTATAAGATAGAACGTACACACTAAACTCTAGGTTTATGCATCATTCACTGCGATCTAACAAGTTTATATAGTAGAACGGTGTTAGTGTACTCTATAATATAGGGCAAATGCGTTATTTCTTAACCCATATGTCTCGTTTACCATCGTCTCGTGGTCATCGGTTGTTCACGATAGCAACGCTCGTTGGTTTGTCATGTACACAGCTATGTCCGTGAATAAACGTTTAACTTGTAAACACTCAGCTCAAAGGCTCAAGCCTTACATAGCACTACACACATACATATACAGTGTAGATTTCAGTTCACGTATATTTCAGTTTAAGCATATCTATTTGCATTAATAATATAATAAATATGCAAGGGGATTAGGCTAATGTTAGACTATAAGATATTATAACAACCTTAATCTAATTAGGCCCCCCCCCCCTCCCATTTCCCTACATTAATGAACAGTGATATATAGAGAGGATATCAGATGGAGAGGTGTGACAGGTGTGAGAGAATGATTGCAAATATTCGAGTTTTTTTTTTTGGTTAAATTTTATCACACGTACAGTCCTGTTAAATGTACAGGATTTAATTGGCAAACGTTATTTCAATCTGGAAAAATTGTTTGAAAGAGATGATAGATCTAGTTTATTATTTACATATCTCGAGACATGGCTTTGTAATATTTATAATAACGACGTTATGGGCTTTTTAGCTCACCTAAGCCAAAGGCTCAGTGGAGGTATTGTGATGGATGAACCTTCGTCCGGCGTCTGCCATATGGCGTACGTCCACAATTTGTTAAAATAACATTTCCTCTGAAACCACTGAAAGGAAGTTGATGAAACTTGGCTGGGATTTTCCTTGGATTTTCTAAATTGTTCAAAGAATTCCATTCCATGTAGAACTCTGGTTGCAATGGCAACGGAAGTGAAAAACGTTAACAATTAATCTTCTCAAAAACTGTTGGTTTAATTTCAACCATTTTCAGAAATGATCCTTGGTTAGACCTCTAACAAAATTGTTCAAAGAATAATATGATATGTCAAAAACCATTTTAGCCAGTTTCCTTATACAGTTATATAGAAAGTTTTAACAATCTTCTTCTCAAAAACTGCCGGGCCAATTTCAACATAATTTCACAGAAATGATCCTTGGGAGGACCTAGATACGAACGTTATTCAAAGAAAAATGAAATGTCAAAAAAACAAGACCACGAGGGGCGGGGCCAGTTTGCCTTAAATAACTATGTATAAAACTTTGACTATCTTCTCTTAAACTAAGTTCACAGAAATGATCCTTGGATAGACTTTAACAAAAATTGGTCAAAGAATTTGATTCCCTGCAGAACTCTGGTAGCCGTAGCAACATACCTGAATATTTTTAAAACCTTCTTTTCAAAAACTAGGTTTGAAAATTATTTGGTGTAAGTGTTCTTTGAGTAACCTATTAGCCCGCTGTCGGCTTCCTGTTAATATAGATACAACGAGTCCTTCGTCGGATTGTAAAATCGTTCAATATTTACTAAGTATATCATTTGTAATAATTAATGGTTGTATTTAAGAAATGTTGAACATAATATTTGCAGGTATTCCTACAATACAGTACAAATACTAAATAATAATATTATCACTAATGTGTCTGGAAGACCAGTAAATTAAAGTATTAGAAATATTAGAGCGATAATGATTTGAACTCCATGGTGTGGGGGCCTTCGTGACCGAGTGGTTTTAGTCGTTTTGACTTGCAATCTCCCAGCCCCTCGCCGCTGTGGTTTCGAATCCCAGCCTGGGCACTTCGGATTTTTCAAATGAGGAAGCTTTACAGCTGGTGGTAGACCAGTGGTTATACCCGGGTGAATTCTGTGCCTGAAATAGTGAACAGAAGTCTCCCGGAGTCTTCCTCCACCTGTAATAAGCTGGACGTCGCGATATGACTGAAATACTGAAAAAGCGACGTTAAATTCGAAACAAAATATTAGATATTGTAAAATATTAAATCAATGTATGAAAATTATAAAACTACTTGTAGAGTTAAATACAACAGCCAGTTGAATGAAAGCTTTATTTGTACCCTTGGTGTTAGACAAGGTGAGTGTATTTCACTATTTCACCTTGTCTTTTTGCAATGATATTGATATGCTTAAGTTGTTTCTATTATTTATGCTGACGATATAGTTTTAATGTCTGAAAGTGACCAAGGTCTTCAACATGATATAATCTTCTTGAAGAGTTCTGTGATAAATGGAAACTTCAGGTAAATGTAAACAAAACAAAATGTTAGTTTTTCTTTTAAAAAAGTAGAAAGAATTATAAATGAAACAAGCTACACTTACAAAGTGGAAGAAATAAAAAAATTAATCAGTTTTAAATCCCTTGGAGTAATATTTACATTTGGAGAATCTTTTTCCCCACACAAATCGCTTTACTATCAGTCGTTGAAATCAGTTTTTTAAGCTAAAAAGCTATTTGATCAAATTTCCAAATATGTCAGTAAATCATTAATTGAATTTGTTTGATAAACTCATAGAACCAATTTTAAGTGTTGAAAGTGAGGTTTGGGTAATGGCTGAGGCAATTTCTCATCAAAGAATTCATTAAAAATTTTGTAAACAAACAAATAATTTAATGGGTGTTAGATGTCAAACACAAAACAATTATATATATTTGGAAAATGGTAGATATCCTCTTAGATTAAAAGGTTAGAGAGGGTTATTAAGTTTTGGTTTAAGATGTCCAAACGTAAAATATAAAACAATATGTTCATGATATGACTTTAAGTGATTTAGAACAAAAAGGACACGATGTGACGTCATAATGTTGAATGTTGGACTCCTAATCAGTTACAACGGTTCTCAAAAACCTAGGATTTTACCATGTTTGGGTAAATCAAGGAGTTGAAAATACGGATATGTTTTAATCTATCTTTAAACATAGACTTAGGGATAATTATTTGCAGTTATGGAATAGCTATTTAGATCATTCTTTCAGAGCTAGAACATATAGTCATTTTTGTGTAATTTTGTCTATCAACCGTATTTATCATTCGTCAAATTTGCAAAGTACAGAATAGCTCTTAATCGTTTTCGTGTCTCTGCACATAGGCTAGAAGATAAGGCGGGCAGATGGCATAAACCACAAAAAAAACATACAATAAAAGAAAATGACAGATTGTAACGTCGTAGAAGATAAATATCATTATTTACTTGAATGCCATTTATACACTAATATAAGAAACGTGTACATAATGAAGTTTTATTGGAAACATCCAAATATATCAAAATTAACTCAGCCACTGGTCTGAAAAAGAACAAAAAAATAGCTATTTTGTATGTAAAGGTTTTGTAATGCGTAATATTCTGCAATATTTTTAAAATCTATATATCTATTTGTCATATGAATACATTACGTCCTTTTCTCACTGTTCAATCAAAGAAAAGGGATTTAAACATATATTTTGAAGTGTGCTCGTTTTTCCCCCCATTGGGAATGTGGTATTTATCCTATTTTTGGTCGTCATTGCCGGCTACATATGTATTTTATGGTTGTTACCTATATATGGTATGTTGGGCTTAATGCCTTATTTCCTGGAAAAAGTCTATCTATATACAAAGGCCTGCTGTTTAATTAACATGTGTACACCTAAGAATTATCGCCCTTGATTTGGGTCTATAAACTTTTGCCAATAAGCTAATTATCCTTCTTCTGGTTGCAAGGCATAAATGGCTTTATATGTACCCCAATGTCGCATATGTATGTGCTGAGAGATGTAATAAAGTGAAAACTGAAGTAAAAATGATCGTGCACATTCAAACCGTTTCACTTATGTCAAATTCATACGTTTTGTTGTGCGTTATATCGGGGAAACGTGCGTTACTTTACGGAAACGACAGCTTGAGGTAGCCGCAACTCTGCGAAAATTCGTAAGAGATTTGATCGCCGTCGATCGCTCCTATACTGTCATAACTTTAAATTAATTAATTAAGCAATGAATCTTTTATACTAATTGAATGACACAATTATTCAAGAATATCTCAGAGTTAAAACAATATGCCATATGTGTATGTATATGATTTGAGCCACGTGGAGTTGACTTTTAATACAGGATCATCGTATCTGTATTACTATGATTACCAAGGTTATTTTGGATACATCTCATCTGGTTAGGAAAATAATTGTCATCAATGAATGTATCATTGTCTTAGAAAGAAGTGGGTAGGGGATAGTCTTGACCCGTGAACAGGCATGAGATTAACGATTTTTGTTTAATGTGTTTACCAATAACTTTACAGTTTAGTTAGGCTGTGTGCACTTAGAGCATTCTTATTTGTCATTAATATCAGTTTCTCTCTTATTTTTTCTCGTCGTTTTGTTTCCCAATTAGAATGTGACAGTTGAGCACTGCTAATAATACTGCACATTTGGTGTGGGGTATCCTTATTTCTCAAATTCTTTCATCTTGGAAGTTCTTTTCATTACCAAGGAGCAGGGGCTTGTTATGCATCGAACTGTTAGTATTCTGTTGAGATGACGCCAACTTGACGAAACCCTAATAGGACATAGAAGAGTGTAGAGATATGTTCTTGTCTCGATAGAGATATCCTAGGAGCTTGTGTCATATACACTTATGCGGTGCTACCATACTGTAGATAGGCCTATGTCGAATCCAATTTATTTGGTATTTAGAAGTTCCCATACATGTTCGAAAAGACAAGTATATACCACCCTTTCTTTCTTATCAGCTAAATTATACTTATTTCTTCATCATAACAAAAGCGTTTTTACACCAAAGACGGTTTATAACTTATAAGTTAATATTTTTTGCCGTTTTCAAATGGTATTCGCTCTTATTTTGTTTTTGGGTTCGAATCCCGGTCTGGGCACTTCGGATTTTTCAAGTGAGGAAGCCTCCCAGCTGGCTTGCGGAAGGTAGGTGGTGCTACTTAGGTGCACTCTGTGCCTGAAATAGTGTACAGAGGTCCCCACGGGGTCTTCCTCCACCTGTAATGAGCTGGACGTCGCGATATGACTGAAATACTGTTAAAGCGACGTTAAATTCCAAAAACAAAAAACATTATCAATTATGGTTTATCGATACTTTAAGGGTGAACTGAATGCGGGGCGAATTATGGATTCAAACTACATTCATCACAATTATCTCCCTTGACAAATAGTACCTTAAATGACGCCATGTTTTGAATGAGCTTTTCCTACGCGTGGCAAATTATGATAAAACGAACAGAATTAGAAGCAATCGAGTGAAATCTTAGTAAGGTTTGCTTTTTCAGAAGTTCTATAGCTTATCGGGCTAGTACAATCTGCATTTGAATAAAAAGCATAATGTAATTTTTACTATGCGCGCGAATCTCATGACGTTCTTCCCACAATTTTTATGGCATTACAGAGCACCGTTTGTAGTATAATTTTCACTGAATTGTTGATTTCGGTCTACATCCAATGTTTCTTAACTTCCAACTCAAAATATAAAACATTCGCCCCGCTTCTCGAGTCGTTGAAACTAAGATTTAACTAGTTTTATGTTGTTCGAGATGTCGCCATTAAAATTCAAAGATGACCTTCGCATTTTGAATCGTTGTTTCACAACAGGGTACTGTTCAGAACCGTTCTCTTTGAGTTATAACTTTTACATACAAACATAGTTTTACACACAATCCTATCAAATTATAGTCTTTGCATTCTCTAAACACTCAATGAAGGAATGAATATGTTAGCTTAAAGCCCGTACGAACGATTTCGGACACGTTGGATTTATAAGCCTTCCTTTTTCTACTTTGATGACTTTTGATATAATAAGTCGCAGTTCTGTTAATTTACATGTTGAATCTTTCCTTGTCCTAGTTCTTTCCTTGTGTTGTCCTTTACAGAATTACATGGGAGATAATAATCTTAGGTGTCCCCAGTTAAGCCACCTTCCTTCCGCTTGTAAGCTAGTTAACTTCCACATGTGCCTCTAATGTTAACTTGCAAATGTGACTCTAAAGAGAGATTTGAACCCCTAACCTTTAAAGGATGGTGGGTGTTAAGCTACACATACAGCTTCACGCCTGACGATTCGCAACCTAACCAGTGGAAATTTCGCTACCCATGTATATCATACAGCGAATCAACTATAGCCGTGAAACCTCTGCGGTAGCGAAACGTATCAGGTAGTGAAGCGATAGGTAGCGGAACATCCATAAATCAACTTTAAACTGTATGAAGGACCAGAAATTTACAAATCAGCAAAGTTAATCACTTTGAATCTGAGGAAATGCAATATCTGATTGCACCAAATATTAGTTTTTATGTATAGGTTGACAGAAAACCAGTTCCCTACATGCCTTTGCAAACTAAACTGTTATGGCTGTATTATTATCTGAAAATGTAAACATTCTCAAGTACAATGTAGTTGAAAAATGTAGACGGTGTGGTACACATTTGTTTCTATGGCCAAGTGTTCAAATCTGTTCCTCATGCCATGATGGACTCAATCTATCTTTTTTTATGTAAGCTAAGAAAAATTAATGTAACATGATAGTAAAACAATAAACTCCATGAAAAGACATGAACCAAATACAAGAAAACAACTTTAGTTAAAGTCTGTATGCCTGGAGCTATATTATGATCATTGTTCTATTGTCCTGTAAATGTATTGAATATTCTAAGTATGATTGCGATAAAAAAAAAGAAATTTATTGATATTTTGATTTTTTCTCTTTTCAGGTGTCTGTGTTCGAGATTCAGGGGAAGAACTTGCAAAAGACAAAACGAGAGTGTTTCATATTTATCCAACTATGGTATGTGCCTGTTATAAACTCAATATGAACAAGGGACTGGGTTTGGCTGACATTGGAGCTGAAATAAAGAAATAAGGCCCTATTCAATGCATTCATTGTCTATACAAGTAAAATTTAAGAAAAAATCTCCCTTTTTAATAGCTGTGATAACATAGCCCTGAAAACAGTCTTTAAGAAGTGATGTTAGCTGTTTTGGGCTACGACACGCTAGGTTTTAAATAGTAGCACAAACTGCTGTAGTAAGTCACTACCGCTAGTTATTTCTAAATTGTTCACCAATTTATGCATAATAGCTTATTTGCTATTCATTTCTGGCCATGGTATAGATTTTCCAGCTAAACTACGTTTAAAAAAGTCTAACTTACCGTACTTGATACAGAATGTCTCAAAATGTAATTCAAACACTTTGAAACTTCAAAGGAGAATCACACGATACCTGTGATTGCGGCCATATAAAAATTTGGTTTTTAAATTCCATCTGGTTTGGGAAAAAATGTTAAATAGCAGCTAGTTAGTAACTTTAGATTAAACTGTCACTGACCTTACATTTATCATCAGTTTATCCAAAACTGAACCATTTCAAAAACTATATTGCGCCACTATGTGAAAACCTTTGACTAGTAGCCCAAAACGGTGAACGTCAATTCACAAAGGCTGGTTTTGGGACTATGTTATTGCAGCTATCCTTTTGATAGCATTGAAATGCACTTTTGTATAATATTTGAATGTTCTTATCATAGATTATCACTAATAGGCTGACCTGTTTAGCATTAAGGAAGAGGCAACCCTAAAAATAGGTAGGTCTAATAACAAAGATATATTGAAATCATTCACAAAAATAAAAGGAGTTTGAAAATTTTACTTCAGATAAGCAAGCCCTTTTAGTACCAATATTTGGACAAACTCTAGCTCATCGCATAATTTATATTAGATATATTCCCCAGCCTGGTCAAACGAAAGACTTTAAAAATTTGTAGTAAAGGCTTTCCCTTCTTGGCACTCCGGATTTAGGGTAAAATTACGTCTAGTTTGTCAGTGTCAAGATAAAGTGACCAGCCAGGTCTTAGCCCCCATGTGTAACAGTGCTATACACTGGGAACATAAAAGAACCAGGGATTTCTATAGAAGAGTTCTCTGTATTCACTTCCCTCTAAATAATACTGCACAAGTCAGGATTTGTAAGCCGTGGGCATTTAACAGACTGTTTTAAAACCATTTTTGTAGTTATGTTCAAAATTACCAAGACTTGAAGTTAATTGAGCATTGGTCATTTGGGTCGTAGCCTGACTTTTCATTTTTTGATGATTAAATTGTCTTTTTCTGTTTCAGTGTTTACAAATCGGCCAATACTAAAAACTGAGAAATAAGACTTTACAATTCCCACTCTTTTTCATGAAGAAGATACATATAAAATGAAGTTAACACATATCACAGCTGTTATAGAACTTTATACTAGTTTTTGATGTTGAATACGAAAAGTAAATGTTAATACTATCTAGCATAAGCACTGAACAACCACAATTAAAAGAATACAGAAGTAAAACTTTGTGGTCAAATTTTATTGATTTATTCACAATCATTCAGGCCTGCCATTTTTCAGGCCTGGTCCTGATATCAGGTTTTGAGATTCTAAATTTTCCTTATATGGTTATATTAAGAAAAGCAGTTTCCTGTTTTAAAATTGGGAATTTCAGGCCTGAAAATATTTGGCTAATAGCAGGCCTGATCATTGCTTGGCTTGGTTAGCCAGTTTATAGATTAATGATTATGTTGGGGTTTTTTACCACATTTCTGTAGAACCCTTTTCATATTGAACATGGTTCAAAGGTGCTTTATATATTTCCTCCCTATTTTACATATTGTGCCCCTATCATCAAAGTTGGCCATTAACATTTGGTGCAAATTGCAGCCACGGCACATTGGCTTACACCTTCACAGACCTGTAATCAATTCCCAACACTAAATTTGTGTTATTACATTTTAGGCTGATGTAAATATTGATGTGGATAATATGGGTGAAGTGATTGAACCAGAAAACAGTATGGACTTTACAATGGATGAAAGTATGGTATGTAATCTATAACAGTAAATGGATCAAATTGTATTGCCCTTTTCTTTTTCTGTTTCTGGCCCTATTGTTCCTCTTGTTAAATATGTATACTTACATCTTATAACAGCAGGATTTGCGATGTTACTGTTACGAGCCAGGCATAACTAGAAAGACAAAGCCATCAACAAACTTTACAAAATTATTAATTAAAAAATTACAAAGTTATTTTAATCGAATATAGATACCTGAAACACAATTCAAAATATCCAAAATTATTCTGATCTTGTTAAATATCCTTTTTAATCAAGTTGTAGAAAGTTACTGAGCACTTTTAAAATTAAATCTCCACTCTTGAATAAATCCAAATAATTCACAAAGATTTTGTCGCTAAATAATATCCAAAGAATAATCAAGAATTTTCACAAAGTATCTCCATGTAATGTCAAAGATGACCAAAGATAAAGATACCCAGCCTCCCTTGCCCTTATATTATGTTTTCTGAAGTTCTAAAACTATCCAGTGTTTACTTGATAACATATTAAGATCATGTGACCAAATGTTTACAAGTTTGATGCTGAAAATAACTCGTAAATAACCTCCAATGTTCACAATTTTCTGGAAAATTCTACATCTTTCTATCATGATCTATCAACTTCTTTAGGATTCTTAAAATAGAAATTACAGGTAAACAAGTGCTCATCAACAACAATTACCTTTTTAAAATATCAAAACAAGTAAATAATTTACAAATAAGCTGTCTATATAACACTACCAGGATCTTTAGATCAAGTAACATCTGACAAAGTTATGCACATTTTGTATGTTTATTTTGGAAATCTTAACACTGGCTGTTACAGTGCCAGTTCTTTCAACTTTGACCACAAATTTGTGTTGCCGAACACCTAATAGAAAGGTGTTTGTCCCTAAGATCTGACTTTATCTCAATAATCTTGATATTAACTTCTGTATCATTTTGTCATATGAGACAAATAATTTCTAAATAATGTGTAATAAATGGATATTTTTCTATGCTGTTTAGAATTGATATCTAAAACTTATTTATTTAGTAAGATTATCATTCTTGTAGTGTTCAATTTAGGACTATTTTGCCAAATTGTTGCAGCTAGTAAAATAAGAGTTTGACCAGTAGGAGGCACTTGCCATTTTTTTTGTTTTGAAGCTTATTGGAGCTGCCTATTTTGCAAATTTTGCCTATATAGGGGTAAAGTCTGTGGTAAATACCTATGCTATGGATTTTTTCCTGTGTTATTTAAAAGAGTTCTGTTACAGAGAGGTAACTTGTAGAAGTGTTTTTTATTTCATTGCAGTTGTTACCAGTCTTTAAAAAGACACACATCAACACACGAGCTATTGAAACTTACATCAATACAGGAGATGTGAGCAATTACTCAGACGAAACCAATAAGCGCAATGCTCTTCGTCAGGCTGCGGTGTTGTACAGGTCAATTGGAGAAGAGCTTTATCGCCATGGCAGTCAAAGGGAGTACAAGAAATATGGGTTACGTATTGTTGTTCATGATGATGAGCCACAAAAAAAATTAGATATTCTTGCTAAGAGCCATTTAGATGATGAAGGTAATCACCTTGGTATGAACAACACTATAAAGAAGGTTAGCGAGCTGTATTACTGGCAAGGGATTTCAGCACATGTGAAGATGTTTCTGAAGAAGTGTGGGCAGTGTAAAAGCAGATCTAAACTGGATACTGACCAGTGGTTGATTGAAGAGAAGAAGATGTTGAAACGAAAGCGAGAGAATTTAACTATATGTCATGAAGCCAAAACAGAATTGAAAAATTTAGGAAGGATAAAGAGAGCAACACCACCAGAAACATTCTTCATTGTAAATGCAGAAAGAAAAGTAGATTTAGGGAAACTTACGGAAGATACAGAGATGCTGATTGACTCCAATAACATCGAATATGTTGTAGAAACGCTCGGCTATTCGGAGGATGGAAAGGAACTGCCAGAAGTTTGTCATGTATTCAATGTCCCAGATATTGTGTCAATTCCAAGCAGATTTAGGTCAAGGGAAATTGAAACTTTTCTCAAGACTGGACTCTATCCTGAAGGCTTTTCAAATAATCAAAAGTCAGGTCTTAGAGGCCCAGCAGCACAGTATACTATCGTTGATGGTGAGCTGTACCATGAGGGTAACAAGAAAGGAAGCAAGGGAACTCGTCTGGTAATACATGATGATCAGCCAGCTTTGAAGGTAAAAATTATGGTGGAATGCCACCTAGATGAGGACGGGACACACTTGGGATTAAATCGAACTATGAATAGGGTCAGTGACAAGTACTTTTGGGTTGGGCTGTCTTTAGATGTACGGAAGTTTGTAATGAAGTGTAAAGTTTGTATGCTAAATAGAGGACCAAGAAACCTAGATGACACAGATGCGTATGCAGATGAAGTTGAAAAACTAAAGCTAAGACACAAGGAGAAATACGGAGAAAGCAGCAATCAGGAGCAACGTTATGAAACTTATGAGGAGGCAGTAGCTGATGAAACTGAGCAAACAGAAGCAGAGAAACAAGATGCTTACAGTCATCAGATCATACGACTTGTGGGTCCAAATGACGATGTCACAGAAATTACAGTGGCTGTTGTGAATGGGGACTTGATTCCTACAACTGTCACAGAGGAGCAATATTCAGCACTAACAGCTAATGCAGAGACTGACACAGAAACATCTACCAACACTTTCGAAGGAGAAACTGTCCAAAATGAAAAAGCAGCAGATCCAAGTCAAGGTGATAAAGAAGTGAATACTGAAAAAGACCAGCAAGAAGATTCTACAGCCTTAACTGTGGAGGCAGCTGCTCCAGAAACTGACACAGGTGATAGCAGACTGGAGGAAGCCAGTGCTGAGGAAACATCTGCAGTAGAAGCTGCAATAGGTTTGATCATTAAAAAGGTAGCTCAAGATAAACTTGTAGCAGAAGATGTTGATGTTGATAAGGACACTGATAAGCTTGACAAGAGCAATCATGGTAATGATACTTCTGAACAAATAGAGCAAGCACAATCGGTAGATGGTAATGAAGAAAATGGGTTGAATAGTTATGCTGAGGAAGATCTGTCTAGAGAAACTGAAATGAACACTGAGGATGATGATGAAAATGCAGTTCAGCAAGTAACTTCACAAAATGTCAGTCAGGATTCTAAACTTTCTAAGGCAGGTCTGTTCTCTTTCTTTGAGGACATAATCTATGTACCAAAATCTGAAAAGACTCGGGCAATGGAGTTGTACATAACATCAGGGACTGTCACAACAGGCTACACCAGTGCAAGGTTGGCAGAAATGACAAAAAAGTTTTTTGTTCAAGATGGCATCTTGTACAGGCGACCTTCGAGGTACAAAGGAAGACAGATTGTCATACATGATCACAGTCCTGAGGTGGGTACCGTGTATACTTGATTTATAAAAAGGTCGGGTTATAAGACAACCACTTCTTCACCACCTTAATCTGAGGTATCCTACTTAGACCCTTTAATAAGTTGGGAGAGGTTTCAGTCAGTGAAAGAAGTGTAGAACTTACTTGATCAGCACATTATCGGACCAAATTCTTTAACTCACAGCTCACCTTGTATGTTTGATATCTAAACCTCAAATGTAATTAAGCGATTTTTCTTTAACCTAATGTTATACACCTGATAGAATTCACTTTTAAAAGCCTAAGTGCTTATTAAGTATGAGACTTCTTTACATTATGTAACTACCGCAACATGTTTGAATATGGAAAGTCTGGTCACTATGTTTTTTTTACAAACATAAAAGCACACAATATATAGGAATTGAGGAAAAACAATTCTGCTCTAAAATAATTTTTTAAATTTATATGCTACAACAGCTGTAAGCATTATTTACTTATTTCAAAGCAGTCAGTTATTCTGAATTTTTTCAGGGTTACCTATCTTAAATTAATTTCTTAATTAGATCTCCACAAATTACTTACAGCTGTCCCAGTTGAAGAAGTGATGGGAGACAAAGGACCATACAATGTAAATTGGTCCCATGTGGGGAGAAAAAGATAATAAAAAAGAGATCACTTTGTCAGTCCATATGTCTGTCAGAGAAGCATAATGTTGGCTATAACTTGATTATTCTAATGTTACTTAATCAGCCTCTCAAGGTATACTGTGTCTCTTAAGGTATACTGGTGATAAATTTTTCTCCTGAACACTTACAAGTGAGATATAGTGTACATGGTTGATACAAGTTTTCTAATGAACACTTATCTAGAGATGTGCATGGATGATACAGGTTTTCTAATAAACATAAATCTGGCTATAGATTAAATTTACAATATTTCTATCTGAATTTAATTAACTTGCTTAAATATTAAAATACAAAAATACTGTATACTGGTTTATCATTTTAATATAAAAAATGTCCATATGCATCAATGTTGTCAACTTTAAGTTGAAATTTAATGAATTAAAAATTTTGGGCATGCAGTAACGTAGTGGATATGGTGTTCACCTTGCATTCAGGAGATTGCAGGTTTGAGACCCAAAGGGGGCCTTTCTCCTGACCTTCATTTGTTGACACCAAGTACTGGCTCTACCCAGGAAATGGACTCGAAAGTGTTTCTGCAAGCCATAGCATTCCAACATAATCTAGCTAATGTAAATAAGTTAAAAACTAAACTAAATTTAATGTACTTGCTGAGTGCAATGGAGTAATGGGATGTGCACCATTTTTTACTGACATTGTTATTGTGTGAATATAATCTATTTGGTTTACAGTTGAAGCTGAAAATCATTCAGGATTGTCACTTGAAACCGAACAAAACCCATTTCACGGAGATACTGACAGCTCAGAATGTCCACTACAGCTATTACTGGGAGGAAGTTGAATGGGACGTCCACAGATTTTACGTAAGGTGTACCAGGTGTGTAAAGGAAGGCACTGACACCAGAACCAAGAAAAAGATCATAACAGTTGAGGAAAAGAAAAAAATACTTCAACAGGCAAAGAAGCAAGCTCACAAGACTGGTATAAGTGCAAGGAGAAATCGTGAATTTCGGGCGAGACATCACAACAAGTTGGAGAAATTCAGAATGTGGAACAAGTATGGGAAAAACGAAGGAGATTATTTTGCCAAATTTGGGGAGGAGGAATTCATGATGGAAGATGAGACTGAAAATCTAGATGGAACAATTGTTGTTAAGCAAGGTATCTGGTTTATTTGAAGTTTTTATTCTAGAACGACATATAAGGTTTACTAGACATTTGGGTAAATACACACCCTAAATGTCATTCACTTGAAAACCTTTGCCCTTCACCAGTGTGGAGTTGTGGGGCTTGATCCTGATTCTTTTTGTAATAGTTTGCATTTATTAATGGCATTTGGGTATGAAACATAAGACAAAGTTTACCTCCTAATATCAATTAGAATGCAAGGGAAACTTATTTAAAATGTTTGTCCAGGTATATTTTGGTTCCTCTTGATGTCAACAATTATTGATAGCAAAGACTGACACATTGAATGAGGTCAAGTCCTTGCACCTGTCTGATCACTAGTGGCAGGTGAACTTTGGTTTGACTGGTTTTGTTTCTTAACCTTATTTGCCTGACTGACAGGTGAATTTGGAGATCAGATATAGCTGGAAAAGCTGGTTTCTAATGTTTTATAACTGAGAGCATTAATTGTATGGCATAAGACTTTATAGAATAACACTTTTTTACAGATGTTTCCAAAATCTAAAAAGATACACAGAGTCCTTATGTTGCTTAGAAAGAACTTATATCCATGACCTATAGGCTACAACTATTTACAAATGCCATATAAATTAATGATTCATATCTGTGAACAGTATTATGTGATTTAAAACAACATGCAACTGTTGAATGACCTTGTTGATAGCATTTTTCAATATAAAATTATTACACGGGACTGTTTTAAATGATTTGTGACTGTGAGCATAGAGAAATCTGTCTTGATTTTATTAACTAGATTAATTCAGTGTTAGTATCTCCAGGAATGAACCATTCTTTCCATAGATATCATGATTTCTTCACCCCTGAGTCAGCTGTTTCTGTATTAGATCAAATTAAGCTTGCAAGGATATATGCATCAGTAATTGAAAGAATATGAAGTAAAATTTATTTAAGTGAAATTTTTCTGTAAATAATGATTGAGATTTGCATTGAGGGGCTCTGTAGTTAGGGTTGATGAAATGAAATTACTTTATCCATCACCAATTAACTTAGATGTTGTGCAGTTATGCTTCCCTCATCTGACACAAAATTCAAATATTTTGAAAAGAAAAAAATGTGTTGAATTTTGTGTCAGATTAGTTATCAGAATAAAAGTTTAAGAGTTACCTGCTCTTTAACTTCAGAAACAGATTTCTCAGCTGCTGATGAAGATGAATCTGACGTAGAGATAAACTTGCCAGAATCTGATGAGGAATATGAGAAGGATAATACCAACATAAAGTCTAGGTAATTCCTTACAATATTTTCCAACATGCTATAAATACCTAGTTTTTATTAGCTCACCTGAGCCAGAGGCTCATGGTGAGCTATTGTGAACGGACTTTGTCCGTCGTCCGTCCGTCTGTCAACATTTGCTTTAAACGACATCTCCTCCTAAACGGCTTGGCCAATTT
>JAULCC010645865.1:9534-26220 GCA_032358795.1 Nuttallia obscurata | reverse complement strand
CAATATGCATAATGCTTTGCATAACAACCCTATAGCTATATCTAGACCTAAATTATAAAAATATACAAAACTTTTCCTCTACATTTGGGCATTTAAAATGTGTTCATTGCTCTGCCTTATAAAATACCTAACGCTGAATCTTTTAATCTAAAACTACTTCATTGCTCTGAAATACAGACATTAACTGTGATGTATTGATTTAGAAATAACTTGATCCTCTGCAATTCATGAATACCCAACATGCCAATAGTAGGTCTAATTCACTAGTCGAGCACCATCTTTTATCTTTGCATATATCAATTAAGAAATGCTTTCCAATATTATCTTAGTGCCTAAAAAATGTACATGTACTGATTTGTTGTTTTGTAATATTCTGAAAACTCAATTTTAGATCACTTTCGCGACGGGTTATACTAGAGATCAATTAAGAAAGATAGTTTTGGTCCACTCTACTCAGAATATTTATTATTGCATGTTATTCTTAGAAATACGCTGTTGTAATAAAATTAACACCACCCTTCCCTTACAGCTGCATTTAAGTCTAGTGTTGTTAACTTTTCAAACCATATTCAAGAACAAAATTCAGTTTTGGTGACAGAGGCGAAATAACTCAACATTTATATGTTGCGAATGTGTACCTGTGCGGGGGACAGTCTGCTTTACATTCATTGTATATGTGATTTATTTTTAACTGAAGTATTTAAAGGATATCTTTCTGATTTAAACATGTTTCATTGCCAATATATGTACACATATAAGTCATGATCTGCGTACATAATACACACATGATACACAAAACTTTGCTAATAATAATAAGAACCACTGCCGAAACGCTATTAACGTTAACAGACAGTGTCTTAAATAATTAGTAAATTGATATTGATTTTCAAAAAAATAAGCAGACAATTTCGTATGGCTTATATTATTACAATCTGATTTTACCCTTGTCAAGTTGAAATATTGTAGACGCGGATAGACAGTTCAGCTGTAGGCATGCTAAAATCTAATATAGTGACGCCTGAGATGTGTACATTTCCTGTCTAATGTCTGTCTTACAACTGAATGGCATTATAGAAAAGCCAACAACCTGTATGTTACGCGTTTACGATTGTTAAAATATATATATATATATTGGCGCATGAGTATAGTCGTAGTGTTGTCCTTCTTGCATCAAGGAGGCTACAGGAATGAAAGAGGATCTCTTTCTTAACTTTAAATGCAGAGGAAAACGATTCAAAGTGTTTATATACGCCACCCGATTTTAACGTAATTGGGATAAAATGAATCAGTTTAAACTAAAAAGAATTTAAACACAGACAAACAAACACCCCTCCTTGGAATAAAGTTTCAACTTTCTTTAATTTACAACGATTGTGAAACATGTTCTTACAACTTATATTTATCCCTCTCGCTGGCACAAGTGGAATCGTTTGTGGTTGTTATTGTAGGAGGAAACCAGACGAATAATACTGTTAAAAGATTATAACATGAGTACGAATTGTCTTTGATACAACCTGTTTGAAAATCAATCCATTAAAGTCAATGCAATAAACAATACATAGGCATTATTGATGTTATTTGATGTAAATCCTTGAAAACACACTCCAAAATAAAGAGGTCAATGTTTTGAAACCCATGTTTGCGTTTAAACACATTAAATTGCTTAAACCGTGTGCAATAGAGATTGAGTAGAAGGACAAGAAATGATAAATTTGCAAAAGCACTGGGTTTGTGAAAATGCATTGAAAGAATTGTCGGTGATGGAGACCGAGGCTCCGACTTAATTATATGATTTAGGATGACTTAAGTGACGCAAAATTTAATTAAAAATAGAACGCCAAGCTAACACTGTTAAGGCTGTAGCATTCAAGAAAACGCATTCTATTAGAAAAGGGGCAGAAACTGAAATAGTCATAAATCATGCATAATCTGTCCAGTGAGCAAGAACGTCCGACCAAAATGTAATAAACCCAACCGAGTCCAATTTTCCGGCGCGGCTGCACACTTTGCAAACCTGCTCTTTCACCATCAGAAACATTTACATTAAGCCCGTAAAGCGATCTTTTATCCGTCTGACAAAAAGTAATTTTGCGATCCTCTCAAGCAAATTTCTTGCTTTATTATGAATGTGGGCAATTCCTGCGACTGACAGCGTGGTATTATTCTGATGTAACTAAGACTATAATTACTGTATTTACGTTCAATTTGTCAGAGTTTTTCCTGTTTTATAGTACAGTTTTCCAGGGAAAACACAAAACAGCGGAAACACGCTTGTCATGTTTATTTGAATATATGACACGTCGAAATGGTAACTATAAATCACTCACCAAAGTCCTTTAATTAATCTACTACAGCTACAATAAATGTGGAATATGACACATTTTGGCATTACTTTGCGGTTGTATAAAATTTGTTTCCTGATTTAATTTCAGTATGCAAACAATATCATGTTTACTCTCTTGACTGTTCCATTATTTAATTCTGGATTATTCTGTTCTACTGATCTTTAACGTGATAAAAAATGTCCAGCATAGCATAGTACACCTAGGCAGCATGCTTGTAAGCACCAACACATACTTTAAACCAACAGATAAAAATACTGTGAACAACCTCGCCTGTTACATTACCTGTGCATTCACAATTCAAAATAGTATTGTGAATAACCACAACAATTAATATATTTCTGAATTACTCTCATTTCATGTTTCATATGACATTATATACTGAATGTGTATGTACGGACAGTTTGTGAGTACTGTTTTTTTATTTATCATTTGACATTGATATGCATCGATAATCAAGTTATGAATGAAAAGCACTTGTTTAAGTCCGAAAATAAAGCATATTTTTGTTTTGTTCTCAAACCTCTTGCTTAACGTGTTAACATATTTTATTTTCAATGTATACAATAGTCGGGTGCCATTATTACGTAATAATTAAGAAAAAGAGATGAAAAAGATCCAGAAAAAGCTCTACCGGCTCATATGAACCTGCATCCTTGTTTGTACATATTATTCATTTAAGTGAGTTTTATTACTACTAAAGTATTGATGGTTAAAAGCTCAAAAGTAAACAGTACCAGAAATCAAGAAAGAGATAGAGAGAGAGAGAGAGAGAGAAAAGGTGAGAGAGAGAGAGATTTAGTAAAGTATGATAAAGAGGTAGTGGTGCTCCATTGAGCAGGACTTACAAGAATGGCTTTGAACCTCCATTGCTTTGTGAATGTGATAAAAGCTGGAGAATTGTTTTTTATTTGACAAATAAGTGGAAATTAAGAAAACGTTTTAGTTTGTAAATGTATGTAGGAATACTTGATGAAAATAAAATATTTACATATTCCGTACGTGTGTTTTTATCTAATACATGTAGTAATAAATCAACAGTAAATATTAGACTCGCAATGTAGTTTATACTAATTAATAGCGATCGCCTAGGTTTAAAATATAGAGGACAATTTAACCAAATTTGAAACTTGTTTTCAATATCACCTTCTCGTCAAATTTGGCTTGGATTAAGGTTTTGTCATATACATGTTTTGCAAGCACGCTACCCTCAATTTCTAAGACGCAAATGTTATAAGAGCGCCAAATGATATTATGACAATAGTAAAATTTACAGCATCAGATGCCATTTTGATACCAATATCGGTATAAGCAAAATTTTCTCCAAACATGTAATTGCATCCGAAGCATTTTTCATGAACCAAACAAACTTGGAAGACTCTCTGTCTCTTGTTAGAAGTATTAGCAGAGACCCTCATGAGGTACTTCGTGGTGTCAGCACATTTGTGGTGTGCCGACGAAGCCCCACTGGTGTGTGGTCTCATCTTGGAAGAGGACCACCAGAGGGTGATTTATGAGACTTTCCAGTTTAATAGAAAATGGAGTCGAACGAAATCATGTGTCTTCTATGTCGAGGATAGATTTGACTCCAAAGAGTTGATGTCGTGTCTTTTGGAACGACTCGTACATTTATCCCACAATTACATTTTAAATGACCAATTTGTGTTTAAACTTTACATCAAATAAGCACTTGATGTAAAGGCTATGCATTTAAATTGCTTTTGAATTTTCTATTAATTGTCTTATATTTTGTTCTTCTTTGTTTCGGCTCAATTTTCCTCGATTGCCATTTTTACCGACCTTTACGTGATAAGGGTTATATAAATTGATTTTTATTTTTTGGATTTACTTGTCATTACCATAACAAATACATTTTGGTAAAACAAACATTAGCATAAAACTTGAATCCAAAGCACATTTAGCATTTTCTTTTCTCTTTTCCAACTTTTCTGCATGCTTTTACTGGGCCCTCTGAAGACATCTGGATTACGGTTTCATTACCGAGTTTATAATTGAAGATATTATCTCCCCTTGTGGGGCTTCATATTCTCCCTTGGTAGTCAGTTGATGCTGAATTAACAACACGAAATACACGTGGAACCCGTGTTTCATTTAAGGCTGGACACGTTTCCATCTACGTTAGCTGTTGCGGATTAATCTGATAGGAAATTTCCAATTTATTTATTCCGAGGTTGTTGTTTTTCTCAGGCAGTCAAATTCCTGGGTATTGGAATTCGTGAAGCAGATCTGCTAAGAGACGAAGGAATGGAATATATATTTAAGAAATCGACATAAGCAGAACAATACACTAGTGGGTCCGTAGAATATTGTTATGAAAGAGTATGACGTAAGGTATTTTAATGGAATTAAATGGTACGAACTGATTGAGGTACGACTCAAGACTCAACGTTTAGTCTTAAATTTGTTCATGTAAGCTCAATTATGTAGCTACCCCGTGTCTTGTAGAAATACCTTCGTGTCCTTTACTTGGGTAAAACCAGTACTTACTGTCTTAGAAAGGTCTGGAGCTAGTTTATTCCGAGGTTCAATTCCACAACCTTCCGAGCACAAGGCAGATACCATTCTCACTAAATGACTTTAAAGTTTGCAGCTAAAAAATCAATATACTTCATCTTATTTCGAAATTAAAATATAAAAAATTCTGACATGTTCTGAACGTCGTTTAGTTTTTGGTTTCTTCCTTTTTGGCATAATTATTCATTTTACGCCCATCGTCACATGATGTTATCTTTTGAGATTGTTCATCTCTATTGAAAATATAATTATGACATTATCGTACATGAAATGTCAATTAAATCACAATTTATATGTGTTCTTAGTTGATCATATGATTAGTTTGAGATATAAAAGTATGCTATAAAACAGTAAATCCCAATTTATATGGTCTTACACTTCTTTCCGTTTAAGTCTGTGTTCACTATATTGGCTTTTTCAATTGTTTTATTTTTCTTTTCTTTTTTTCGCTTTGCATATCTCTCTCTATCTCTCATCATTTCTGTCTTCGTGTAGTTCTCATTCATTCTTTAATTCCTTTCAAAATATTATCAAGTCTGGTGTATAAGTTTCTTTCTTCTTCTCTTCCTTCATCTCATTTTACTAACCTCTTCATCTGCCACCTATTTCGAGTACTTTCTGGGTTTATTTTTCTATCTGTCTATTTGTCCCTAGCACAACCACGTGTATCCGTTTCATTGATTAAGCATTCGCTCTCTTTCTCTTTCTCTCTTTCTCTCCCCAACTCTCTCTCTCTCTCTCTTTATTTTTTTGTCTATCCCTCTCTCTTTTCTCACAGAAATATCCTTAAAACAACCCATGTTACTTTGAAAATATATGCAGAAGGGACACTTTGCCTTGTTTCTTAAGTATCCATTCTACGCTCTAATCCTCCCGTCTCAGCCTGTCCGTTATCTCAAGATAATTAAGCGATACAATAACAAATATCTCAAATGCTGGAAAGCAACAAGGTTCGGAACAAAGACCAATTGTAGTGCCGCGGCACAACAGAAGAGCGTGGATTTATTCGATTACCAAGAAGTAATTTTTCATTGAGTTGAGATTGATATTGAGGGGCCATATCGAACAGCTCTTCAGAGATCTGAGATTTGTAACCGTTTAAAAAGAAGTTAGTGATCAGATAAGAATTGAAATGTCATTGATGAAAGTATGAAATTCGACCGAGGACAGTTATAAATGAGTTTGAAATTGTTGTACTGGGCCGACTACATTCGTTTGGTGTTTTAATTATTGGATATTTTCCTTTTTTAAATATCTTTTGAACTATGTTGAGAAACTGCGATTAGGAGAGGCATTATAGAGTAACAAGGACTGCATAAACAGGTTGCAGTTATTAGTCAGACATTGGGGTCTGTTAGAAATTAATTCTAGATCAAATTATCTGTGATTTCATTCCCATCTATTTTTCAGTAAACATTAAAATTGAGAAAAAAACTCCTTCCAACTGATCTGTTTTGTTTGATTTACGTCACTTTCTGCCAGCTAGGGCTAATGGACGTCCAAGAGAGAGGGAAGCGAATACGCGGAACCCTTCTGTAGCAATCTATGGTACGTTAACATGCCCAGGGTATAGCACAGATACACGTGGGGGCTGAACCCCGGCCGGTCACTTTATCCTGACACCGACAAACCAGTCGTAATGCTAACCCTAAATCCTGAGCGTCAAGGAGGGAAGCCATTACTACAATTTTTAAAGTCTTTGGTATGATACGGCTGGAGATCGAACCCGCGGCCTCCCGCACCGGAGGCGGACGCTCTACCACTTGAGCTAATCGGGCGGTTTATCTTATCTAAGTCAGTTTAAAAAAGCAAGCATTATTCAAAGCGTTTGAAGTGAAATAGAAGGAAAAAAGTAAACGTCATTATTGATTTGTGCGCAGTTCTATTTTGTTATCATCGCCCTTAATTCAAATTAAAAAAACATCGGAAATAACGTACAAAGTGATGTAACATGGATGAAAACATTGAAATAGTTGAAGCACATATCTAAAATACCGTTTGCGGGATAAGTGAAAATATGTATTTCTCCAGAGCAGATAAAGGTTTTCCTAAAAAATGTTGCTAGCTCCATTTATAGAAACGTAATATGTTGTTTTCTTAGATAAGACTGTACACTTAACCACTGTCCTACCCATTCCAAAGTGTTTTTAAAGCTAAACAACTTAAGCCAAACACACAAAATCAAAATGAACTACGTCGTTTTGTATTTACTTTCTAAGGCTTAAGACAAAATTCTGATAAACATGATAAATTGGTTTCGGTGTTTTCAGCGTATAACGCAACTCATCTGACAGTTATGCATGTTTAAACATGGATGTGAAAATGACAACAGACAGACATGTCTTACACCATGTATAAGAAAATATAAAGAAATGAGTCATGTAAATCTACAAATAAATCATTGTATTTTTTCAATATCTTTAGACTTGGAATATCCCCCTAACACTACGGCATATTGTACAATAGAGTCAACGAAAACATCAACCAACTGTTATTAATGTTTATGTTTCAGGTCAAAGTTTTTGACAGTTACAAAACAAACTAGTCAGTGCCTTGAGGACTTGGTCGATCAAATGGTTTAATTTTTCGATTTTACTAATAAAGCATGGTACCAGTTTAAATAAAGTAGCTACATCGTGATATTTATTAAATAATCTTTGTAACTAGATTGTTACAATGTCTTGCTTTTATATTGTTGTCTGAACAGACAAGGCGGTTTGTTGTTCGATGAACAACCCAATTTGAAATCAGTGTTTATTTGACTACTGTGGCTGCACAATAATCCTATCCTATCGACTGACATATTTATATAGCAAGGTCTCCATAATGAGTTCATCAACGCAATTAACAGACAATTAACCCCGGTTGCATTGAATTATTCACAAAGAGAAATCCAATTCAGCCATGGAACATGGACAGATAATGTGTCTGCCAAGTGCCTTGTTAAATGTGCTGAGAGAAAATATGATATCCAATTGGACTAAAGATAGTCACATTATAGACAAGTATTGTTCCTTTGAATCTAATGTTGTCTCTCCTTATGTCAAATATAAACAGTATTCGAAACTATTCTATCAATTCAGTTTATTTGTCAAATTCTTCAAATCTGGTATGGCTTTCAGTGTGTCACTGTATGAAAGAATGCAAAGGCTTAAGCACTCCATATCATATCTTTATGCGTAATGTGTTAATGTGTACTTGGCGAATTAAAACACATTGATGTTAATTAAGAACTAAACAGGTAATTTAAAAATATTTGAGAGCTGTTTAGCTCTTGGGCTTTTTTAACCCAAAATAATTTCTCCTGGATGAAAAACATATAAGCAAAACAGATTAATTGCATAAGTACATTTCATTACATGACTTGAAGTTCTCGCTTTTTTCCTAAGTTTATCAGACATTAATACTATCATGAAATATTTGATACATTGTACTCATGCACTTTCCATTAATTCCAAATTCCTAGCTGCGGCGCATTAAACAAAACCGCGTTTAACCGATGTAAACTTTGTCTGCAAAGCAAAGAGAAAACATAACTGAGCTGAAATAAAACAGTTTCAACTATAGAGGATATTTTTCTATGATGTTATAAAATTCATCACCGATAGTAAACATTGTAGCTATTGCTTTGTTAACAATACCTGTTGTAATTTACATGATATTGCTATTCTGAATCTCTTATCTAAGCTTTTGCACCGTTGACACATGTAAAGGGATCGGTGTCTAGTGGTAAGACGCATACCTCATGCTCGAAGGGTCCAGGGTTCAAATCTCGCCCGGGCCGTAGGAGGTGTTTGGACAGAAACTAACCCTACATGTGCCTCACTCAAACCCTGTATATAAATACGTAAATTCATATATAATTTACTGAAAACCGCAAAACCGTTTTGATATAAATACTGCTAAAAGAAGTTTTTGTTACACTTTTAACCTTAGTATGTTTTTTATTGTCATGTTGTGCATACATTGGTACAATGATTTATATTTTAAACAAGAGTGCCTAAGTTCCATGCGAGATTATTAGTATGGGTTGAATAAAACGCGCTAAAATCATGTGAGCAAGAATATTTAAAAGACATCTCATTTTCTTCATGGGCTGTAATAGCTATGTTGGAGTATACGTCGATGTTTCAAGACAATCATTGCTTTGGGCGAGTTTTAATACGCTTTAACAATTGAAGGGCAAACATTTGTTCAGCTACTCCAGGAAAAATAGTAGCAAACGTTATATAAATTGAAGAACTGGTTTGAAAGTTAAACGTCTCCAGTTATCATTTTTATATATATTTTTTGTTTATTTCCATACGTTCTTGGAATGCGTATATTTTCAAAACAGTAAACATTTAATATTTTAATGTTTTTATTATTCCTCTACATTACATAGTTCCAGATGCTTACATTCGCATTACTTTCATTTCCTCTTCCCTCCGCTATATCTAAAAACAGTGTGAAAACGTTACCAATAACTCATCTGTGCGAGTCAGCTGACTTATGCTGCTCTCACGAGAACCTCCTGACTTCCTACTTTCTAACAGACATAAGGTGAAGAATAACAACGGATATGACAATATCTATTGAATTTTGCACATAGTCATATTTTATTGGTCCATTTAAATGAGTTTCACAGCTTGCGAAACAATTTGGCGATTAATTAAGATCCTCGGCTCTACATCATTTAAAATGGAATAGAAACTGACAACTTGGAGACGATAAACATTTCAAAGTATTTCTCTGTAATTTTGGGGAAACAATTTGTTGCGCCAAATACTTCGTGAGAGGTTCTTATTTTTTTTTCTTGGTTCGTGTTTCCATGGCCTTATCATCAAAATAGCAAATTTTATGCACGCATTGGGCTATTTCAAATTGAAGTTTGGCAAATTAAATTTATGAACTTTCAAATTGTTCGGCGAATCCTTCGGTGGAATATCAATTTCTGTAACATCTTTGAAATCATCATAGAAATATCAAGTGTGACGTAATAATCAACTTACAATTTGATATAGAATTAAATATTTAATACATGGCTATCATTTAAATAAACAACCAATATTTTGTTCCTGTAGCATGTACATGGCTTCTTCCATATTTCCAAACTCTCACCAATGGGAGTGCAATAAAGTCATATGAGTAGTAGTGTTTTATTATAATTACGTTTCCACCTTTAATAAACTGGTTAGGTATACTTTCATCCTCCTCATCTGAAAACTTAAAGTAGTCAAGCGTTCCGACTTGTAGTTTCGTTAAATGTAAAATGAAAATATTACTAAGATAAGTGAAACAAAACATGTATACATTAATTGTTTATTCCATTCTACGCCATTGTTGAATAAGCAAATATTTGTGAAAAGCTTTTAATCCAGATCAATTATTTCAACTGTACCTATATAGTAGCACCTGCTTTCTTTGTATTTTTGTTTGAATCCTGCTTAATCACTTTTCAACACCAAAAGAAAGTAAAGCTGCATATTTTATACAAAGCAGGCAACAGTTTAAAAATTGGCGCACGAAGTGTTATTATAGTCAAAATGCGACGCATATTGTTACAAACACATTGGACAAACATTCACGAGAAGAAGCGCGAGGTGACTAAAGAAAAGCATATAACTGATATTTTCAATTTGCTTTTAAAACCAGAATGCAAATATATATATGTCCGGGTCTTTATGAGGTTGGAATATATGGCTATGACAAACTTGATTGTTACCTACAAAACGAAATCGTGGTGTGTGAGGAAAATAAATGACTTGCTGGTTAAATTCATCTAGTTGGTTCTTTGGCTGGAAATGAGATATTTACTGGCAATTCATTTTGACTGTAACGTACATTTCGTCCAATTTCTCCGGTGACCCCGACGTGTTTGCCTAAATGTGTGGTATCTGCTCGTTAATTGATTTGCCCAGTATATATTAAGTGCCGGCGAATGACAGATAGGGGTCGACGTTTGACAGTAACGATTAAACATGTCAGTCAAACCACCGGTAATCGAAAGTAAATTGCAACAGAGAGCTATGCATGTCTGCAGAGAACACTTCGAACTATGAAGTTTTGGTGCTTTCGTGCAGCATAAGTTTTCAATGTGTTTGCTACCGTGTATTTTGCATTTGAGGACAATAGCTATTGCCGTTATCGTAATATTGCATAAATAACAGATTTATCTACGGCATTCCTTTAAACAAACGTTTATATAGGATCTTAACATCGTAACATATTCTTCAAGATTTAAAATATATCAATCAGATAATCTTAAAAGTATCTTTGTTTCAAATAATGAAATGTTGTGTTACTCTAAATATTGACACTTCTTTGCTAAAACACAACGTAACAGTCATAAAGTAGAATTTTATCTTAACATTATGTTAAACATGTTATATCCAGAGGTAAATAGCATTATACATACATGATAGTAACCAAATTGGGGAAAGCGCTGTTTTGTTATCTTAAACGGATTTTTATTGTCTTTACTTTTTTATTAGTATAAGTAGCAGTTGTAATAGTAGTAAGAGAATTTTTCATTTTATTATTCATGGTGCATGTAAATTGTTGAATGGAACTATTATTCATTTTTGTTTTTTGCTTTGTTAGTTTTTATAACTCTGTTTTGGGGAATGTTTACACTATTGAGTAATGGCGACAGTTTAATTAACCGTAATACAATTAATGATAAAAAGGAAAATGCTGTAGAGGTTACTTATTGAGAACAAAATCTTCATGCAGTCTTGTTTGAATCAACCAAACATCCCTTTGTTTGCCAGTGAACAATAAAAGGTATGCCGCAACAAAAGTAGTTAATAATGTATAATCTTAAACATCCATGCATATACGTGTATTTGAAAAAGCTTCAACTGCCGATATATTTCAATAACTACATTTTATATCTGCATTTCGAGAAATTGTTGTTATCAAACTCGATTCTGGCTCACAATAAAACAATCAATAATTTCAGATCAGTTTTAAAACAAATACACATTTTTCGGTTCCAGCCTCCACCTCAATCACAAGTGGTTTTGCAACTTTGATGTTAACTTCATTTCAATGCAGACTCTTTTCGGCTCCTCTTTTGTAACTTCTTGTACAAAAACAGAAAACTCATTGAAGGTTAAACTTATTTAAGAAAATATTTACAGAACAATGCATACGAGAAAGCTGAAACATGAACGTAATATGCAAAACAAACACCAACTGGAACACCTCGGTTGATATGTTAGTTTGTTTGTTGATTTAGGTCACTAAACCCGCCAATATCAGTGTTTTTTTTAATAATACGTATAAAGATATGTACTAACTAAAGTGAGTTATATGGAGAAATTGGTAGATATTCCATGTACATTAGTCGCAAAATAATTATGTTCAAATATTGGTCTATTCCAAAATACATTTAAATGAATCGTCGCTGACAAGATCAATTTATTACAAAAAAAATTCTAAAAAAGAAGATGCTACTAATAACGCCTCATATAAAGGACTTAATTGGGCTAGAAACAGTCACGTAAGTGAAACAGGATTACACTATCCTTGTACACAACAAGACGATATAGAAATAAATCTTCATGTAATAAAAAACTAGAAAATTAGATAATTGCAAACAATCGTTGTAAGCTAATATAAACAACTCGAACAGAGTATAGTATAAACGATAATACATTAAGAATCTCACTCACAAGATTTAGACCACACGCAAAATGAATTTGAAACAGGCAGATATGAAGGCATTCCTAGGGAAGTACGTTTATGTAAAAACTGCAATATCGATACAATAGTCACAGATTGTCATTTTCTTCAAGTATTTCCAAAGTACATTTGTCTAAGAAAACAATGTATTTAAAACCTTTCTTTTGTAAATGGTCTACATTTCACAAATTTGAAACTGTTATGAGTAGCAGAAATAAAAACAACAGTGTGATTCAGCTAAATATCTCTATGTGCTCTCAAATTGAGAGAAACCAGTCAAAGATGATATGCTAATTTATCTTTTAATCTTTCAGTTGTAAAATGTTTATCGTAAAGAGGTGTTAATTAATACCCGTTATCTATATATCAATGATTGTTACTCTTCAAGTATTATCAAAAATTGTCACTCAATGGCTGTCTTCTCGGAAAATAAATTTATTTCAACATAAATGTACGACTGCCGATCAAAAATTGCGTAGACAAGTCTTATTATTCCATACTAAAGCTATCAACGAATACCAAATTTTGATCAGATACAGTTCAGTGTGTGTGTAAACGACTCTTAAAATTTCTGAACCGTCGAAAGAAGAGTATCGGCGCTATAGTCCGTTAAAATAAACGTCTCTAACAACCATGGCGCAGGTTGTGTGATATCTTAACGTCGTCAACATATTTATTTCTAGTAAGTATGTGCCTACACAATATTACTGGATCAATAGATCGAGATATGTTAGCTAAAATCAATGTGTTTCTTGCATAAACTAAAGACTGAGTTCGACATTGAGTTTCGAGTACAGAGTTCATTTTAAGTTTTTATAACCTCAGGGCCTGATCCCCTTTAATGATAGGTTTCTTGCCGCGACCAGCATCGTCCTCTGTAAATATCTTCCCATCCCTATAACTCTTATGCCATTTAGATACTAGAGCCCTGCATACTTCGGGCTTAATTTTTGCCTTTTCTATCATTTCTGTAGTACATGTATGTATTGTCGATATTCCTAATGCCATACATCATTTAATAATGGAACGCTGCTCCGTCCTTTCACTTGACGTCATTATGTTTAGTTAATGAAATATATGTCCATATTTGCTAAATTTTATAGTTCAATAACGGATTCGAAATGAACGTTGAATTCTTGTATGTGTAATGAAGTCACATCATCAAATATCCACAAGGAGTTATATTTTCTCCCGCCAAATTCGTGAACAATTTATATACACGGAGAGAGAGAGATAGACAGACCGACAGAGAGAGAGAGAGAAAGAGGACAATTACAAAACTACAAAGACAACGTATCTCGCGGCCGCGAACTTTTAGATTAATAAAATTGTAATTTGCATAGCATAACAAAAATATGTACTTACACAATACTACGGCCAACCCATGAATCATATAGCAGATAAGGCTCAGCATTTAGATCTACAGAGAGTTAACAACTTCACGGTACCACTATGATTGTTGATTCCTTGTTCTGGATGTGACTTTGATATATATTTACTTGTACTGTGGACAATGGGGGAAACGTCATGGTGTTCTCGTTTTGCAAACGTCTGTACCGTCACTTGACCCTGAAACACGGACGCATGTTGCGATAATTTCTTTGCAATACAAATCTGAGAAACGAACACAAAACGTATTTTGTACTAGGTATGCGTTAGATTACACATGCGTGAATCTATAAGACATTAATCAATAACCAATGTTTACCTGCCATATTTAACTGATTACGGTTACATTTCTTGCTGCTAGACATATTTGCGTGTATTTTACTATCTTTTGTTTGCTGTATTAACATTGTATTCAACACTGATGGCATGTGTTTGCAAAATCTTTAATTTTTTACATACCTAACATGCATAAACAATGATTTTAAATTGTATATATATATAACAGTTGTACGGTATTGCACGGGATGGCCCTCCCCGACCCCTGTATCACCTATGGACGGGGAGATTAAACATATCAAAATGGGAAAAAAACACAAAAACAACAAAAAAACATTTGTTATTACGATGGACTGTAATGCTAAAATTTGATCACGTCCATTCTTTTCTATCCTTTATTATGATCATAGTACATGTAACATATGGGTTTTCAAAAGTTATTGAATGTCATCTGTGTATTTAATATAGGTATTTTTTTCAGAAAAAGGAACATTCTAATTGTACTCATAGGAAAATACATGTTTTAGGTTATACACAAATACATTTTAAGTAGCAACTCAAGGTAACTATATATAGGGGATATCTGATGAGGTTTCACTTTATATAAAATGTTATTAGGCCAGTCCAGGAATCTTTATTACGAGCATCTGGCGAGCTTAATGAATGTTCAAGGACGAGTCTAATAAAATTGTATATAAAGTGAAAACGAATCTGATAATCTTTTTATCACAGGACTATACAACAAGTGGTTAATAAGATTTTTCTTATTGATTTTCTGACGTAATCGGTTCTTAAATGTAACGTGTTGTTTATATATGAAAATACGTGATGACGATATTACACCGGAAATGAGCAACTTCATGTGATAAAATGGTTGTTTATTGCATGGAAAACTACTACCTGTCGCTGTTGCCTTTGTTCCGATAAACGAAGTTTGTGACATTATATATACATATAGAATTGCAGGAAATTAACTTCTCGTTATGGTATAACTTCTCGAACAAAGGGTGTGTAGGAAGTAAGACGGCTTCAATACCAAGGTCTGGGTATGTCATAGTTGAGACCTATCATGTTTACTTTCTTCGTGCTATCCTTTATCAAGAACACGAAGACATGAATTCCTATTGAAATACTTGATTCGTTGATGTGAAATACTTAACATTGAAACAAGGCAGAGAACTAGACCAATAACTTAAAGATTTTAAGTATCTGTGCACAAATAGAGATCAAATGTAAGCTTAAACACATTATGTATCTTATACTGTTTAGAATATTTACAAACGGATTGGTTAGTCTTCAATAGATATGTTGAATAATGTAATTATTTTATCATCAAAATGAATGCTGCATATTAAGAAAAAAATTGCAAAAGCATTATAATGTTTTTAACCAAAAGAAATACTCTAATGGCGTCTACCAAAACTGCCTGCATAAGTCTAAAAGACAAGTTAAATTGCTTAAGGTATGTACGACCATACTCCACAGTGAGACTGTTACATTATTGGGAGAAGAAAATTGTCGAGACAAAGTAACTAACATGCTTCAAACATGTGTGTCTTTGATCACTGTAACTTTGTTCTGGTAGACTTTTTTTATAATCCACACATGTCCAAATATTTCAGAATTCCATCTAAATGTAGACAAAAAACAATGCATTTAAAAGTGTTATTAACACAGGGAAACCGAAACCATCGCATCCTACTTAAGAAACCCCATGAGAAAGGCAGTTTTGCCATTAATTATAAATTTCTTCACCCTTCAGTAAGGAAGGCACGGCGCAAAATATGAGAGCTATTACGTGTTTCGTGCAGCCCAAATGAACACTGTTGTTATGTTTCTAATAACGTTTTCATTCGTCTCCATGGATTTATGAAATAAGAGATAAACCGAAAGTATTGATTCAATAACCCAAACACAGATAGATACAGCGGAGATGAATAAGAAACAATTACAGAGCAATTTCTACTGAGGATATAAAGTTGTTCAGACATAAACACGGTGTAAGCTGAGAATTGACGAGGATGACAAAATGTTTCCAACACGTGATAATAAATGCAAGAACCCTGCAGTCAGACAAACACTGTTTGTAGTTAAAACTCGTCGCAGTCACTAAATTTAATTTAAAACTAATGTGTTTCGATTTGTTTTTACTTATTTATTTGTCGTGCTTTACAAATCTTTATAAAAACTTATGCACTCATTTCGTGAAGGTCGGTAAACCTAGACATATTCCTAAGTGTAACCAGTAGCGAACAGCATCTCCGCGAAAAATGGACACTTTTTCAGTTTAAAAAAGCTGTTAGAGACAAGTAACACCATTGCAATAACGAATCTCGTCCATTTAAGAGTGGGGACACCTGAGTACAAATGGGAACAGAATAGGCTTAGCCTCTCGTATATGAGTACAAATGGGAACAGAATAGGCTTAGCCTCTCGTATATGAGTACAAATGGGAACAGAATAGGCTTAGCCTCTC
>JAULCC010645864.1:0-40364 GCA_032358795.1 Nuttallia obscurata | reverse complement strand
GTCTTTGGTATGACCCGGCCGGGGATCGAACCCGCGGCCTCCCGCACCGAAAGCGGACGCTCTACCACTTGAACTAAACGGGCGGTTTTAAATATGTGTAATTCCATGTTTCCGAGCTTCTGCATGTGTTCTTAAAAATAGTACGTGGCACTTAGCATTTTAAGAGTAGTTCTATGATTGGTAAGCCCGGGTTTCAGTATAACGTGACTCTCTACTGATTTGAACAAAATATATATATATAATTATATATCGCGATTCTGAACACTAATATGGCTTTAAGGCGTAAGCGTTGCATAAACATTTAAGTGTTTGTATATAATAAAAGAACTGAGAAATGAAATACACAAAATATATGTTGAAACATGCCAAACAATTATACTTTCAGTTAACAGAGAAGCATTACAACTGTATTTAGCGTACCTACAACTGAGTATTATAATATGGTTATATACATAATATAAAAAATTTGTGACTAAGCTTTACACCGTGACCAAGTATATTTGTTTTTACTTTTTTTTATGATTCACATCTGTCCTGTATATTGACCTCTAAATGTCTAGTGGGCTGATGTAACAAGAAGATCATGTTTCTGATTCCTTTTATTTATGACTATCACAAAAAGTTTGAGATGAACTAAAATTCCTCCGACAAATTCCTTATAGGCGGGGTTAGATTGGAAAGCATAATTTTGTTTGGTCTACACTGGTTGGAAGTAATGCCTTTGTATAGGTGATCTTACTCATATAAAGAATCTTTAAAAATCGTTTATGCGATATTTATTGTATCCGAAATTACAATTTCCGAAATCAAACGACCGCAAACAATTTTATTAAATGTCTGTAATTATCATAATGTGCATTACTACATATTAAATATATTATTAATTGTGCTATGCAACATAAAGTTCCCGCACATTCTCAATTTATTCATCACCTAACTCTCGGTGTATGTCTGTATGAAGAAAAGTATTCAATTTTACGAACACGTGATTGCATCACGTCGTATCCTGTAACGAGATCTCGCGATAGCCCCGTTGATTGGATTTTTACATTGACAGGGGGCGCTAAAGTGGAAACTTGATCATGAAAGAAAACGCAAGCCTCTCTGTGTAAGCACCGTTAGATTTAGCCTTTTAGAGCGGAAACAATTTTATCTTCCAAGTAAATCACTAACAGCAATGAGTCAAAGATTTTGTATGACAAGGCCTGTTACTGTATAGGGTTAGATAAATCACAATTTAGTGTGATAATTTAAAATGCGCAAAATCAAAATTAATGACCGAGATGTTATATATTTTATGCGCCTAAGAATAAATTTGTACAACGGAATGCTTGCGTAACAAACAACGTCTGCTGAGCATTAATTGTATGTATTCGGCTCGTCACAATCACACTTAAGGATGAGTTATTTCGTTTCTTTCTTCTTTCTTTTTTTTCTATCTTCTTTCTGGTATCTCATTCGCACTTTCGTCAGCGACATCTTTCATTACTTCATTATACAAAAGACATACATCAGATCGTACACTCTGTCCATAATATGGGGTAATACCCGTCGTAAAAACACATTCTACCCTAGACACTTCATGCTAAGATGGTAAGTACCCCATAGGTCAGAACACCTTTGAAGATCTCCTGAATTCGCTGTACTATTTAGGTGAGATACTTACATCCCACGTTCTTAAGTTCAGAACTTTTGTCCACCCCGCAGTTTCCTTCGACGACACCCCGGGTAAATAACTTCCTCATGCAGACAAATTAAGTGCAGAAATCGTCAGAGTTATATATCAGCGGATATTTAATAGTTGGTACAAAACACAAGACGTTTTGTCTACTAAAGAGGCATAAATAAGTCCCGCAGACATACCCCCATATGAAGACCACCATTGAGAATTATCGGGTAGGTTAGCGTTTAAATTTAGCAATATTGAATCTAAATTACAATTGCTTTAAATAGCAATCTGTAATGACGTGTACCTAGCAGAAATAAAATGATCTAATTAAGCTAATGAAGTACAGATATACTCATTAACGGACAACGCGGTGTATAGTTTAGAACAGAACATAACAGGCCGGAGCATACATTTCATTGTGTGTAACCATACGTAATTCAAGAAATTTCGTTAAAATTGGAAGTTATTTTTCCCGCATAATATATACATTGGTTACAAACAACACATCAACAGCAGAGCACGTAAACAGAATAAAATTTGATCCAGAGGAGAAAAAAGGAATCTAATCATGAGCAAAACTGGCATTTCTTTATATATCTATCTATTTCTTTATCTATCTCTTTTAACATCGACAAGCTTCTAAATTTACTTGATCCAAATTGGTTGCAAATATGAAGAAAACATGAACTTCAAATAAATGTTTAGAAGTGCGCCGCTTTTGTGTCTTGCTAAGTAGGTACCTGATCTAGTATTAATACTGTTGAAATCGGTGAATACGTCAATGATAAGCTACATTATTACTCGTTCATCTTGCGTCTATGACACGCGTAGACGAATAGCAATTTAATTAATTTCCATTATATAAATGCCTACATGATGTTAAGCCATATGACGTCCTCGATAACGTAATTAGTGCCCTTGGAATTCAACAACCCGTAATTAGTCCTGACACTGAAGAAAAGTCTCCAACACTTTCTGTTGGCTCCCAGCTTTTGCCAGAGTGGTTGATGTTGGGAGCCAAACCACAGGGTTAGAGATTATTCCTGTGTTTCAAGTCTAAGAGCGGGTTGGTGAAATCCAAGCCTGGACCGGTGCTTATAAACATTTTACTTTGAGTTTGAGAACTCAGATTCTTGCAATCCTATTGGATGACACTGAGCACAAACTCAAATCTGACCAATCAGGTGCTTCAGAACGTTCTCATACATAGCATTAATTGTTTATAAGCACCGGGCATGGTCTCTGTTTATAACTAGTCTACAATTACTTATCCAGATGACTTAGTGTTGTCGTCTCTTTCCTGGTCGTCCATGTGAAGATATTTGTGATACAGTAGTTTCAGTCGATGACACAAAATCACTTGGCTTTTCGTCGCTATAGGATTGCGAGGTCGAATCCTGACTTGGGTAATACAATATTTCACGAGACAATGCTAGCTATCCGGCTAGCCTGCGGAATGTAGATGGTATATACACAGGGACGCGTTGGGTCTGACTCTACAGTGAAAAGTTGGGAAAGTTGCCATGAGATTTGTACTGTGTCGGTAACTTAAATCTAAGTAACCCTTTGCCTGCTAAGAGCGACCGTGATAGAATATGCAAACAGCTCAGATCCAGATTTGACGTCGAGTAACTCGGTGTCTAATCCGTATCTAAGTTGTTTGACAATCGGCCAAGTGTTTTTCCAAATATAGGGCATAGCCGATAAAATTTTAAAATCCAAGCAGACGACGGTTTAAGCAGACGACAATTTTTTTCAGCAGGCTGAGGGATAAATAAAATAATAAATAATTCCACAAGTTTTAACTTTGGACCCCTAGCCATCTACCATTACAAAGCATGTGTACCCTGCTTGCATTGTTTTTGGTGGCACTCTCGTTAGGTATATTTATATGATTTTCGAATTTCTTCTCCGACCTGTTTTCGTCTGGAATTGATTGTATATTCTTCCAAATTTCGGATAGTGTAATTTCGGATAGTTTCAAACTTTCTTCAGTTTTTATCTTTATATCAACGTTCACGTATCTAACTAGAACCATACTAAGACGGCCACACACATCATCGCGGCTACTACTATTTTTGGCGTGGATAAGAATGTTTATGAGTATCTGATACTGGTTAACCTACACACATCTTATCAAAATGCGCAAATTTGCTTATTTTCACAGCTCTCTCATTTTTCTATTTTTTTTTTTTATACGTCGAAGGTTTATTTCTATTTAGCATGAAAGAATATTTAGTAAAACATCTTTTGAAAGAGCCAGATTATCATATTTATTTTTACAAAAAATGAAAATCGAAAAAATAGTTTCTTTGATTCGTCCATAATTATGACCCACGACCAACTTAATGCAAAATAACATCTTAAAAACCTCACATTTTACATAATACACCGCATTTAAATCCTATTCAGCTGTTGTTAGATTTTTCGTTGTTTTTCACTTAAGGTTGAAGCCGAAAGAGTACAGGTCATAAGAAGACTTTTCTATCTTTGTTTGGTGAAGGAATACACAGGCGTTCCTGCATAGCTACGTAGTATACGCCAATTAAGTACGTCCCGTCACAAACACGAAACAGAAGAAAACAAACGACAACCAACATGAAAGAGAACATGATGTTGTTCGAACAGTAAGATTCGGATGATATCTTTTCAGCCAAAAGAGAAGCATCGCTTAATCCAAGTTTCTAAACATTATTTTACAATTAACAGAACTTTATGAAAGAGTTAATCAATCCGACAAATGTACATCTACACAATTTTCAAAAAAGGAAGATCTGAAGACGGCCTATGGCCGATTTATACTTGGATGAAATGCTTAATAATTGAGCTATTTACTTCCTATGTGTAAGTCGACCAATCAGATAACGCGTTTCACCAGTTCTTTGGATTTGAATGTCACGTGTTCTGTCGCGTGTATACTTCTGGTAAGTCGTAAGAATAGGAACTCGTGACAATTACTATAGGACCCGACAAGTATTTCTTTCTATATCCTGAAAGGCTGGGGAACTTGGCAGTTGCTATCGTTTGATTTTTGTCTATCGTCGCGTCATTGCACTTTCAATTTTTTGAAAGCTTCGATCTGATTGGCTGGCTAATATTATCCAGAATACAAACTTCAATACGTCGTCCTCGGATCCTCATAGCGCAGCGTATAATGAGGAGATGTACATAAGTCAGATTGAGACTGAATAAAACTTCAGGCATTGTTCTGTGGTCACCACTATTCAAGCAAAGGTTTTCTTCAATATTGTAATGAAATAAAGAAAAACATATTTAAGACTTATAATAATAAGCAGACGAAATTTGCAAATTGCGCGCCAAAAGGGTATAATAAGTATCTCTTTTATTTCATGCATTTTTCATAGATAAATGTGTTTGCTTTCACGGCAATTGCGACCGATCCCTGTCAAATTCATAACGAAAACCTGTAAAACACTTCAACAAACGTATAGAATGGACCGGCATACATTAAGTGCGTAACCACGAAAGAATGCTAATAGAATGTCAAAGAAATCCAGAAACAGAGAAAGGTATTAGTACGTTTAGAAAGCTATTTGAAACAACTTTCATTGCCGACAGGTTTACTGTGGAAAACTCAGATCCGCATAATTTACATGTAAATTAATTGCAAATAAAACCATGCAAAAATGAAAACAATGTCACCTAGTATTTTCTATTTCATGCAGTTTGAATTTTAACGAGGGATGACGAATTAACAGGACCTATTTACTGGATTGGTTGTCGGCAGACTGTTTATCAATGGATTTATATAGACATCATGATAACCGGGACCGTCTGATTTAATCCCTTCAGACTCTACGACGTTAAACAACAATATGAGAGCTGGTGTCAAAGAAACAAATAATAAAACCACATCTACCCCTTCGGTAAAAACCCGTTTCGGGTTGCAAGCCCAAACGCTCTGTATCTATAAACGCATTTTGCTTGTCGCTGGGAACAAAGATATTTTGTCTTTGAATAATAAAGCAAACACGCGAAAAATAGGATTGAAAGCTCAATGAAGAGCCTATCAGATATATCATAAACAACCCGACAATTCTTCCGACGGATGTCAGAAAAACGCCATTAAATTCATGGCGCCATCTTGCCATCTCGCCATGCGGGGTCACGTGCCTTAAACCTACAAGTGGTGTTCGCTGTGTTCGATATAGCCATAAACGAAACACGGCAAATCGTCACACGGAACATCACAAAAGGCAGACAGACAATGTGACAAAAGAAGAGACAGCCCTAGATAATCCACAACCTGACACAATACGAGCTACGCGTGTACCTTGTCTTTTAAACAATTGATACATGAAAGTCAGGTACCGCTGTAAATTTACACATCTACGTGTGATCCGTGAAAATACCGAGTCTTGAGATATGCCCAAAAGCCTTTGATGTGGGTAGCGACCCTTAAGATAAGAGCGACACAGACCTAAACAATGTAATTGTCACATTTTCACGAGCCACAGTATGCTAGTTATGACAGGAATTTGATATGGACGTCTTAAGACGACTAATAGCCAAGTAAAAGTCAGACTTTATGGAAGATTATATATATCACGATAATGATTACGCTGTGGGATAATATTTACAGTGGCAGTCCTAAGTAGAATGATAAGCCCATTGTAAATATTTAAAACCAATCATTATACCCCGGGTAGCGACAATGGGATAAAAAAAATTATGCGGTTAAACGGACAAAAAAGATTCTTAAACATATTACTAATAGGTTAAAATGTTTTCCAATTGTGAATAGCAATACTACTTGATCGGAAATTGGTCATTGCGAAAGTAAACAAAACATGAAATTCATTTTTAATGGCGTGTTGTTATACTGCTTTTAAACATATTTACAAAGGAAATCAAAACACGCTACTCAAGAATAGCTGTAATGTTTACACCTTTTGGTGGTTAGAGGTTTAAGTCATGAATTTAAATTCTGCTAATTTCATAACTAAAATGGCCTCTTCCGTCGTTTATATTTTCTGCTTCGGTTATTTCTTTCATCTTCACAACGAAACCAATTGTATAAATAGCCATTTTGCCATTTGCAATATCTTCTTTAAATGTTGCTGTCATATTTCAAGCGAATAATTTTTAAGACTTAACCAAGTAACATGTTTAAAACAGGTGGTTTTCCAGTCAGTAAAATTAACAGGCAGTGGAACAATTGACTGTTGAATTACTTAATATAATTATGATTAACATTCTTGAGACAAGCATACCACTTCCCGTTAAGGGATTATTAGAACGGCATGTACTTTTACATACGTTTATTTTTTGACGGATAATTAGTCCATTAACAGTGTTCTGGCTTTGAATTCACCAAGCAGTTTTAAGCATATTTTTAGAATTAAGTTTGATAACGCATTTTGAAACATACTGTTTCAGTTAATTCATTTTATTCAAACGTTGCAAAAATTCTCACAAGAAGGTAAATAATTAAACTAAAGTTAATTAATTGACCTTTATATGTTACCTCGAAATATAATCTTGGTAAAAGTTAACATTCTTTACTTCAAGACTAAAAATATTCTCAAAACCTGTGGGTGAATACGAGCCCAGGCTTTGAATTCACAAACCTCTCATAGACTTGGAATCCAAAAATAGCCTCTAACACTCTAAGTTGGCCTTTATTTTTAACAGGATGATAGAAGCTGGGAGCCAAACCAAAGAGTTAGAGATTATGCGAAAGTTTCATGCATAAGAACGGGTTGGTGAATTAAAAACCTGGCCCGGCTTTCACTATCGTCACGAGCTGAGATCATGCTCAAACTTAAAATTTCAACATTGTATATCTCATTCAATTTTATAACTACTGCATTAAAATCTTGACTGCCAGCGAAAAATGAAACCTTTCATTGGCAGTCAAATTTCAGTGCAGTAGCCATGATATTAGGCTTGAAATCTGAAGTTGAAATTTTGAGTTTGAGCACGATCTCAGCTCGAGACGCTTAGAGAAAGCGGGTCGAGATCTACCAAGAGGAAGCAGTGCCAATGTGGTTGCAATTGTTTATGTAGCGGCTGCACCTTTATCTCGGCAGATGCGCGGTATTCCTGTTAATTCATTCGATTGTTTGTTTGTTTGTTTGGAATTTAACGTCGCTTTAACAGTATTTCAGGCATATCACGACGTTCAGCTCATTACAGGTGGAGGAAGACCCCCTGGGGACTTCTATACACTATTTAAGATACAGAGTGCACCCGGATATAACAACCAACCTACCGCAAGCCAGCTGGAAGGCTTCCTCACTTGAAAAATCCGAAGTGCTCAGACCGGGATTCAAACCCACAGTTTGAGGGGCTGAGAGATTGCAAGTCAACGACTATAACCACTCGGCCACGGAGGCCCCCGCTTTGTTCCATTGAAAATGTTCCTTCTTCAGTGATGTCAGGCATGCTTTACAGAGTAAGAAATATTGAATCACCACGGAAAATATGACCGGGCTGGATCTCGAACCTGTGACTGTATGACTAATAAACGCGAACGCGTTTACCACTGTATAACAAAGACCGGTGAAAGTACATTGTATGCAAACATTTGGCCTAAACATACTGTATTCACAATATACACACTATTAAATATTATCAGTAGTGCATACATTGAAGGATTAAAGGCGAAAATATATAGTCTTAAATAATTGTTCTCCTGTATGCAAACATTTTATGCAGAAAACATACATATATTTAAACATCCAATTAAAATGATCCAATGAATCGGGATTTTGGATGGTGTTCTTTTATTTAAAAATGATAGATTTGTATAAATACGTCAAGACTATCTTAACTGTGTGAAAGACTTAAATTAGCAAAATTAATGAACATACGAATTCCATTTTTAGATATGTTTGATACCGTAATCGTTTTCGTAGAATTTATTACTTCCAAGTCATGCCAGAAACAGCAATTTATATTTATAGTGACTGAACAATCTGAAGGAAATTTCATTAATCACAATCAATCGACGACGCACACTTTCAAGAAGACACTCCTGTCGAAATTAGAGCGTGTTTTCTTTTGTTTTCAGGGCCATCCGAAGACTCAGTAATATGGTTTTCTAATTCTTCTTCTTTTTCTTCTTCTTGTTCTTCTTCTTCTTCACGTTCATACACTTTCTTTCCATTAGTTTAACATACGTTATTTCGTAATAAATGAAGATCAGTGATTTATTTTATTATGAGATTATTATATTATAAGATCAATAATAGACGTTGACTTGCGATCTCTCAGCCCAACTTCGCTGTGGGTTCGAATCCCGATCTGGTCACTTCGGACTATTTTAAGTGAGAAAGCCTTCCGGCTGGTTTGCAGTAGGTTGGTGGTTCTAGCCGGATGCACTCTGTGCCTGAAATAATATACAGAGGTCCTCCGGGATCTTCCTCCGCCTGTAATGAGCTGAACGTCGCGATATGACTGAAATGCTGTTAAAGCGACGCTAAAATTCCAAACAAACAAATGGACAAGGCCAATGAATAAGAATTTGTATAAATTTAGGTCAGTGAATAAGAATTTGTATAAATATAGGATCTTAATGAATTTTTATTTAATATAAAAATTTCTTCAACGAGTATAAGGAAACTTTATCAAGCGAGCCTTGGGGAGCTTAATAACAGTTTCCGATACGAGTTAAAGAAATTTTTATATTAAATAAAAACGAGTGTAAGATTCTTTTTATCACATGACAAACAAACAATGGAAAATTGTTGTCCAAATTTATTTCAGTGTACTGTAGAACTTAGAAGTTCTTGTGATTCGGTTTGTGATAGGTAATACGTGTTCTATAACAGAATATGACATGGGTATATTGAATAGAATACAAGGCGGGTCATGTGATAAAATAATATATTTGCTTGAGTATGTTTTACTCACATAATTATTTGAAAGTTAGATATAAAATAGGGTTAATAGAAATATGTAAAAAAAAGAGAAAGGGGAAGAGAGATGGACGGATTGTGCGCCTTAAGTCCTTTGTGTTACAGGCCCTTGGGTGGGTCCGTCGACTATGCTAACTGACCAGGGTTAACTCCTTCACTTCCCGAAGCAATACCACGCATAAGCAATGTTTCGTCTGCCTCACTTTTAACTTCACAGATTCACTAAATGTTTTGTAAAACAACTGGATGAGTGTCAAACATATTGGATCCGGATGAGATGCCCAAGCTGTTTGCATATGATTTAAAATTCGGGGTAAGGCAGTGAAGGGGTTAAAAACAGTCTATATTGAAAACCTTATATGTTTTCTACATTTGATATACTTAAGTCTCTTAAGAACTTAGGACACATGGCAAATACAATGGCCAGGGGAAATCTGTGCGTCCTGATAGACATAAGACATTAGAATTCTGCAAATTTCTGGAAATAAAATATGCTTAAACTAAGACATTAGAACTTGCAGTAGTTCTTCAACATACTTTTATTCTGAAGGCCGTTGCATCCAAATGCATTGAACGGTGTTCGGACCATCAGTCCTTTGATTTTATTTTCTGTCCTACATGTATCATCCAGGACATCCCCTGAATCTATTTATAGCTATTATCTATTTAACCAGCTTCGGATTGGCTGTAATGTTTTCCAAGCCCCTCTGTTACATCACCAAGGCCTACATCCTGAACTGTGGACATTATTATAATAATAGAATGAACAGGACGTTTGCCGTTTTTGCCAGCGTGCTACTTATGTAAAAACCATGAAACTTTTAAAGCACATTCGATCCTATATTAAGGCCAATTATACATAGAGGGCAAACGTGGATATCCGGGCTAGTTCACGCTCAGCGATAAGATCGTATGTAAATTGGCAGCCGATTGATAAGTATATATCCGTGGAGATTATAAGCAAGGCGTGGTCATTGTCACTTTGTGGTCTAAATAACACTCGAATTATGTTTCGTTAAAGAGGCCATACATAAATCTTTATACTTACTTTGTTGTTTTTTTCTAGGCCTACCTTTGATGAGAGAGATTATCTGAAATCCATAGGTTTATGTGGTGTCATATCTTTTGTTGGTTTTGATCATACGATACTCAGACTACTGGCTTCCTACTTTAACGTTATCGCATGTGTCTTTATTTTAAAGTTAAGAGAAATAAGACTTTAATGATGATGACGTTATCTTGTCGCGGTAATTAATTTTTCATGTTCAACCTTGAGTTATTGTATTCATGTGAACGATAAATAGATAATCTATTGATATGTTTGACTGTTAATAATAGTTTTTTCGTTGAGAAAAGATGACATATAAAGGGTAAGAGATAAGACCTTCCGTCATAAACAGCTGTTAGCACCACACCCTTTAAGGGTAGCTATATAGAACTTGACATAAGAAGGTAAAAGAAAAAAAAACAACAAGCGTGACCTGAATGTTTTCTCATTCGATATGAGTAATAAGAATCCTGTGATTTTAAAAAAGTTATGAAAGTGAGACGATAATTTATTTTGAACTTAGACGAGTTCTTTGGCTTATATATTAAAAATATTGAACGGTATATTTGGTATTCTGCGTTGTCCATGGTTTTACTGGGTCATTTTACATGATCTCATCAAGAACACCACAGATCCATGATAAGGACTAATTAAATCGCTATACAGACTAAGCCAATTCTTTTGATCTGGCCGAAAACACAGAGCAATTTATGGCCTTTAGGCATTCTTTGTTAGTTGCAGTCACTGAAATATTCCAATTTTATACTTGATAATTATTCAGCATATTTGTTTTTCTTAGGTCGGTAGGGTTTCACTTAAATAGTAGCCGTTCAATGCCTTCAAATGTCCCTTGTCTCGTCGTAAATGTAGACTTTCTTACTTTCTTAAGTATTGTATTCAATTTGAACAATACCGGTATTCCAGTTATTATAAAATGTCTCTTAAGTAGAAGAATTGCGTTTGAAATAATCGCAATACCGAAAATAGAAAAATCTGAACCAAAGGGAATCGATTCGCACCAGTTCGATTTCATCTAGGTCGTGATTACTTGGGGTAACACAAAAAAATTGGGACTGAATCTTTAGCAAACAAAGCCTTCAAACAACCGAATTTCACCAAATAAAAAAACAATAAACTTCAGTTAGTATAGATACAGGCCGGTAAATGTCATGAGTTAGTTTTACATACAGGTTCGATACTTTTAAATGGTACATTACCTTTAAGGATGTATACCAAATGTAGATTTATATGCAACTGGTTACGGTCATAGCAATAGCAGAGTTTACCCTTTTCGGCGCCAAAAATATGTGCCTGCATATAATTTTATTGTCGTCTGTCTTAATATACAAAGTGGACATTTCTTGAATTTGTGTTCAAAAGCACAAAAGGATGTGAAATAGCTTGGATCTTGATGAGACGTCGAGTTACTCGAAGTTTCAACTGGATTCAGACTGTTTTTGTTTTGTTTTTTGTTTTGGCAAAAAATATCTCCGAGTCGCGAATGGTGGCGAAAGGGTAAATTCATTTGCCATTGTTTTATTGATATGCAAAACAATATTTTTTAGTTTTATTTTTGGAAGGTGATTATGTCGCCCTCTATTGGGTTCGGTAGATCATTTGAATATTCACTATAGCAGGCATTTCAACTGATTCTTACTCCATTAAATAACGTGCGACAAAATTAAAGTTCGCATTGCCTCATTCTCACCGTCATACCTTTTTCAACTCTTTAGAATTTACATAAACACTGTCATCATTATTTCGTCATCATTAGAAGACAATTTAAATCTAAGCTGTGTAAAACGTTTGAATACTTTGTGTCATTGTTAACTAATGTATCTGTATAGCTGAAGGGGAAGTACCCAAATTAATAGTGTAAGAGCTTTTGGCCTTAACCCATTTCTGTAAAAAAACAATGGGAAATTCAATATGTTTAAACTTACCAAGATCATAGTAGTATATTTTTATTACTGTCTTCATGTACTAGCATGTTAAAGGCATTTAACGGAGGCATTTAGGCATGCTGTGAGCATGCTATGCATTACAGAATTTTATTGGGGGAATTGGACGTAACCTAACTCATATAAAAAGTGTTATGTTGCGATTTTATTTGCAAATTAATTCTACATGATTAGTGCAATGTGTCTGTAGTAATCACGGCTTCATATATTGATTTGTACGCGCCAATGCTATTAGGGTGGGCCTAAATCCTGTACCGCACCGTACCAAACCACCGAATTGCTGCAGAAATGAAAGCCGGGCCAAATCGGAAGGGTGCGTGTCAGCCAAATTGGTAAATTTGTCGTTTATTTCAGCTGCTTTAAGCTTGCATATCTGTTAAATCCCCTTCCAGCAGTACTTTAAGTACTTTGATTTTTTTCGGCGTTATCTGGCTGAAACGGCTTTAAATCTAATGAAATGCTGTAAATTGAAGCGCGGTTTCTATATATAACAGTGGGATTGAAAGAAACGAATGATTTCGATTGGTGAAAAATTACGACAAAGGCATCCGTTGCGGTTTTTGTTTCAACGTGTTGACTTGGAATATTTTTTGGGCAATGAAACATCCGGTAGGGATGTTCAGTTTGTGTTTCTTAACTCGAAGCATTCTATTAATAATCTGCAGTTAAACGATGTTTTCACAGAATGTTTGAAATGAGTTACTTTTTTACGGTGCTGAGGAGAGTTACAGAGGAAAAAGTAGTTTAAAATGAATTCACTGGTCAAAAAGGTTCTTTTATAAAAAATCTGCATTATACATTGAGTATTCAGTCTAGCTCGCTGAGGAGGTAACAATTAGTCAATGTGGACGATACTGCACAAGATGATACAAGAAAACCTGTGACATGAACAGTTGGCCAATAATCGAAACTGACAAGTCAATGATTTTTAAAACATTGTAATAAACATTGATAGCAAGAAATGGTTTCAGCCGAATTAAAGCAAGTCATGTGGGCAGTTTATTCTTGTTCGTCTAAAAACAACATTTCTAGCACTTGTTAAAAAACATAAAATGTCATTCTTTGTCTTTATGCTTTGCATCCAACCATTTAAAAATTCATTTTCTATTAACTATATAACTATTAACTAATTTCTGTCCGAACTGGATATTTATGATGGAACATAAACCAGTTTCCGTTTCTTGGCCAAATCACATCATGACAAAACACACAGACGAAAAATTAGTTTATTAATATCAAACATTACACATTTACAGGTAAACATTTATTCATCTAGTTTGAGTAAGGCGCATGTTGGAATTACTTTCTTTTGATCCAGACTGGATTTGAACCCAGGACCCTTCGACTCAGAGGCTTGTGTCGTACAACAAGACCACCATCCCCACGAACAACAGCTCCATACGGTTTAAAAAAGACAGTATCTCCAAGGTATCAAATTGCGCATGTGCCGATTCGATTTGATTTAGGTCGTAATTACTTGGGATAACACAATAAAATTAGAAGGACTGAAAGTTTGAAATACAAAGCAATACAACAACTGAATTTCACCAAATCAAAAAGCAGGACACTTCAGTTGGTATATGATTTTTGGACGGTAGATGTTATCAGTTAGTTTTAAATAAAAATTTCTATACTTTAAAATGGCACAGGACGTATAACATTAACGGAACTCTTAATGTTAAATGTGTATGTATATACTAGATATACATTTGTGCAAACATAACTGATTTTATTTTCCCTACACCAAATCGCGAAATGAGCGATGTACTTATCACCATTTTTTGTTTATATTTAACAAATATACGGCTATACTCCAAAAATAAACCTATTTCTGTCCAGTACACTAATCATTTGACCACAACATATCAATATTTATATTAGTGATTTAGCACTTTACTTCCGTTTACGTCATATACATTTCGATGACCCGTCATTATGTAAACGAGTTGCTATTTCGAGGTCCAATTTAAAAACATTTATGGCTGATAACAATTTGCTACAATTACGATCGCAACTTGTTTGAATATTAGATTGATCTGTCTGATCGTTGGTTTAAAATAATTTATTGGTAAAGCAATTTTGGTTTCGTGAAAATTGACGGGACTGTTAAAATAAATGTATGTATTTGACACTAATTGTTTAATGTTTTTCACAATACATGGGTGGGAACTAGGATCAAATAACGATGAAATGTTCGTAGTCTTTAAGCTTGTCATATCTTTCTTAAATCTTTGACGCATTTGACATGCCTTATCTATTTGCGATTGTAATCTTTGTGAGCCAGGAAGAGGGTCTTTATGCTACTGTGTCAGCGAATATTGGTATATTAATAATGTTTTAATTTAAGCAATGTTGTTTACATAAGCTCTCAAAACACAGGTGTTATTTGATAGCATTGTTTGTTTGATGTACTTTAGTCTTCTGTACACCATATCATGCGAATAAAGATTTTAAAAGTCTATAGCAAACCGTTTGCGCTAAATTATACCCACTTCTTTGTACAAAAAGTTCCCACGTTAATTTAGGCACGTACCTCAGCAATAAAGGAAATGCAACACCATGCTGAATATGTTTTAACTAGGTTGGTAAGACAGAATGCAAATAGTTCAAATACTAGACACACGTTATATTAATGGCACGAGTTGCACGACGTGTACGTGAGTTTCAATATTCTCGCTTCGCCATTGATTTATATCTTTTATGTGCATGCAGAAGTTCTGACCAGTTTACAGAAAGAATTTTACTGGATATTAATTATGGGATTGTTGTCTACGAGTTTGTTATTTTCCTGAAACGAAAGAGGAATATATTTTCTTTTTTTACAAGTGCTTGCTGAATACTGCTGGTTTCTGCATAAGTTAACGATTTGTTTATCGTCGTTTTTAAGACACATCAACACAGTTCAGGGTGTATGGCGACATTTTTAGCGTTTTGTAGCGATGATTGCCCTTTACATCCCTAGTTAGAACCTACGACCGGCCGTCAAACGTCTCTGGTTAAAACCGCCGACCTTCCGATAGACGTTCCTGTTTAAAAACTACCGACCTTCCGCTAGACGCTCCTGGTTAGAAATACCGACCTTGCATTAGACGCACTGGTAAGAACAACCGACCTTGCGCTAAACGTGTTTAGTAAGAGCTACCGACCTTCCGTTAGATTTCCCTGGTTAGAACTACCGACCTTCCGCTAAACGTCCTTGGTAAGAACTACCAACCTTCCGCTAGTCGTCCCTTGTTATAACTATTTACCTTACGCTAAACGTCCCTGGTTAGAACTATCGACCTTCCGCTAGACGTCCCTTGTTAGAACTACAAACCTTCCGCTTAACGCCCTTGGTTTGAACTACATGTACCGACCTTGAACTAGACGTCCTTGGGTAGAACTACCGACCATCCGCTAGACGTCTCTTGTTAGAATTTGCAACCTTGCACTTAAGTCCTTGGTTAGAACTACCAACCTTCCGCTAGACGTCCTTGGTTGGATCTACTGACCTTCCGCTAGACGTCTCTTGTTAGAACTACCGACTTTCCGCTAAACGTTTTAAGTAAGAACTACCGACCTTCCGCTAGACGTCCTTGGTAAGAACTACCGACCTTCCGCTAGTCGTCTCTTGTAAGAACTACCGACTTTCCGCTAAACGTTTTAAGTTAGAACTACAGACTTTCCGCTAAACGTCCTTAGTTAGAACTACCGACCTTGCCATAGAAGTACTTGTTAAAACTACCGACCCTCCGCTAAACGCCCCTGGTTAGAACTACATGTACCGACCTTGCACTAGACGTCCTTGTGTAGAACTACCGACCATCCGCTAGACGTCCCTTGTTTAAACTAACGACCTTGCACTAGAAGTCCTTGGTAGGAACTAACGACCTCCGCCAGACGTCCTTGGTAAGAACTACCGACCTTTCGCTAGACGTTTCTTGTTAGAACTACCGACTTTCCGCTTAACGTTTTAAGTTAGAACTACAGACTTTCCGCTAAACGTCCTTAGTTAGAACTACCGACCTTGCACTAGACGTTCCTGATTAGAAATACCGACTTTGCAATAGACGGCTCTGGTAAGAAATACCGACCTTGCACTAGACGTCCCTGGATAAAACTACCGACCATCCGCTTAACGCCCTTGGTTAGAACTACCGACCTTGCACTAGATGTTCTTTGTTAGAACTACTGATCTTCCGCTAGACATCCCTGTTTAGAACTATCGAACCTCAGCGAGACGTCACTGGTTAGAACAACCGACCTTCCGATAGGCGAAGTTGGTTAGAACTACCGACCTTCTGATGGAAGTCCTTGGTTAGATTAAAATCTCTGACCTTGCTCTATTGAGAAACATCGACTTTCCGTTAGGAGTCCCCGGTTTGAACCGCCGACCTACCGCTAGACGTCTCTGGTTTGAATCACCGACCCTCCGCTTGACGTTTCTGGTTAATACCACATACCTTGGCTCGACGTCCCTGGTTAGAACTGCCGACCTTGCACTAGATGTTTTTTGTTAGAACTACCGATCTTCCGCTAGACATCCCTGTCTAGAACTATCGAACCTCAGCGAGACGTTTCTGGTTAGAATCATCGACCCTCCGCTTGACGTTTCTGGTTAATACCACATATCTTGGCTCGACGTTTCTGGTTAGAACCACCGACCTTGCACTAGACGTCCCTAGTTAGATCCAACGACTTTTCGCTAGACGTTCCTTTTCATACAAACGACCTTCCGCTAGACGACCCTGGTTAGAACCTATTTTGAAGAAATAGCTGACGTGGTCCGATTGATTTTCGTATTACAGTCAATTCGCATGCGCCAATATTCGGAATATATTCGGACATTCTCTTTAAACCCGCCAAATTCAAATTCAAAAGTTTTAACTTATTTATTTTAGCTCGATTATGTTAAACGGCTATGGCTTGTAGAAACACTTTCGAGTCCGTTTCCTGGTTAGAATCAGTACTTGGTGTCAACAAATGAAGGCCATGAGAAAGGCCCCTTTCGGGGCTCGAACCCGCAACCTCCTGAACGCAAGGCGGACACCATATCCACTACGCCACTGCGCCTTTAACAGAGCCCTTACAATGGCTGTTGTTGTCGAATAAGTCTTCAAGATAACCAACTATTTGCGATGTAAGTCAATTTTAGTCAGCTTCGAACGTGAGTTTATTTTAGTATACAAATTGCAAGCAGTTATCAGACGGAAAATGGTCGATTAGGACAAATACGTTCGTTGTAAACCCGCCAAAAATTAATTATATAAATAAATAGATAATTTTAAATCCTTACGCTTTTATGTCAGAGTTGAAGATTTTACTATCGGTTACATAAAATACACCTATTAGATTGGATAGAAATCGTTTAGTGCTAAAAATTAAACACAAGATGCAGATCTAATTGTTTTAAGCGTAGAGTTTACTCGGACAGAGGCGAGCGCGATCTTGAATCTGACCAATAAAACTAACTGTTGTATATATATATCACAATGAATACTTACAGTATAAGAGTAAAGTTTCTGTCAAGATTCATAATATCATGGAGACAGATAGGAACACTTACCTGTGGTTTCTAATGAGTTTTTTTCTCATAGGCGTGTAAGGATTGCAAAATCAGCTTTGATCAGTCATACTCAGTTTTTGTCTAATTAGCCTCAATTTGAGAAGACAAACTACTTCTTACTTTCTTTCTTTAATTGAATTCTTTTTAATTGAAACGAAGTAGTGCGGAAATATTGTCACACTTTCTATTGTCAAGATTGTACTGCTGTGTAAACCGCACCATCTTGTGTTGCGCAGTACATATGTTGGTAACGATTCTCAGTGAATATATAACAAAAACAATCAGATTATTAACTAAACTGTAAATGAACCTATGATGGCATATTACTGCCTTAAGATGATATGATAATGTTCGCGAACTGTTACGTGTTAACCACTTAAATACCTTAATTATTACAGTAAGTGTCTGGCAATCTAGTTATTCATTCACGAAACCTTTTCGGTGAGATAAATATGCAATCTCATGTTTATAATCCTCCCTACGCCAAATGTACATGCCTTATCAAGTCGTCTCATTAAAAAGACCCTCGTAGTATTTTTACTCCTTATTAACACGTCACGTTATGTTGTCGCCATTATATTGCCACGTCATATTCATAATTCTTACTAAACCGTCTCATTATATTGTCCAAAGTCATATTTGTATGCCTTATTCCCACACCATGTTAAGTTGTCCCCATTATTTTTCATTATCTAGTCGCATCATTATATTACCACTTCATATTTATATGAGTGATTACAACATCATTTTAGGTTGTTCCAGTTATTTTACCACGTCATATATGTAGTATATTCCTCAAAAACTCTTTCTATTATATAACTTCATACTTATATTAGTGATTGCCATGTCATGTTAGGTTGACTACTTTATTTTGCTACATTTTATTTACATCCCCTACAAAGCCGTCCTATCATACTGTCCCACGTCATGTTCATATACCTTATTGTCCCGTCATGCTTACTTTCCTCACTGTAATAATGAGGCCTCCGTGGCAGAGTGGTTATAGTCATTGACTTGCAATCTCTCAGCCCCTTACCGCTGTGGGTTCGAATCCCGGTCTGGCACTTCGGATTTTTCAAGTGAGGAAGCCTACCAGCTGGCTTACGGTAGGTCGGTGGTTCTACCCGGGTGCACTCTGTGCCTGAAATAGTGTTCAGAGGACCACCGGGGTCTTCCTCCACCTGTAATGAGCTGGACGTCGCGATATGACTGAAATACTGTTAAAGCGACATTAAATATCAAAACAAACAAACAACAATCCTCACTATAATGCCACGTCATGTTTGTTTTCCTTGTAAAGCCGTCTCCGTTATATTTCGTCTTCATGTTTGTATTCCTTATAAAGCTGTTCTGTGATAGTATCCCATGTCACGTTTATATTCCTCATAAAGCCGTCCCTATTATATTATCCAATGTCACGTTTATATTCCTCATTGCTACGTCATGCTTACTTTCACATACTATAATGTCACGTCACATGGTTCTATTCCTTATAAAGCCGTCCCCATTATATCGCAACTTGTGTCAATGTTCTACCAGGTAATTGGCACGTTGTAAGTTTGGCGAAATTTGCATCATGCATTTTCCTTATTTGCATTGGTATATTTTTGTTTTACAAGTGACACCAACCATCACTCTGTAATTATGTCTCTATTCCTATAATGTCCATTCTGTCAATTTCATTTTGGCTTACTTATAAGTTATTTCGCGAACGCTATTACACATACAACGAATCACTCCCACATGTTCCGTGCACACTTTTTTTGGCCATGCCATCAGCAGCAATGTGTCAATAATTCGGCTCTTGCTTTAACATGATTAGTTTAATAATGGCGCGTTAAATAACGATGGTAGACAGAGAAGAAGAAAAAAACGAGACAGATGAAATGTTAATTTTGCAAATCTAATTAATTGTATAAAGCCGGCCTGTCTGATTGCAATATTAACTTCATTTTATATTGTTTTAGTAGGCATATAAATTCACCTAACTGGGCATTTAAACATCAATAAAAGGCTATACTGTTTTACACGGCCGTTAAAACGGTCTGTAAGAGGTCTCATTACAAACGGTAGACCGCTGGTAAAGCGTTGTCAAATTAATTACAAGATGACAGATTATGTTACATGTTTTACCGCCATCTTGGCTAATTATTCAATAAAATCCGGCTTAGCTACAATAGTGTAGCTTTTATTTGCACCATAAGAGATTTCATTCATAAACAGAGACTGTTAATGCGTTTTAAAAACTCCTTTCACATGAGGTCTTGGTAATGATGTACCGGGGTTAACAGTTGATCTCATCTGACAGTATTACTCACAACGTAACAGGTCTTAAATTTGTAGCAAAACAGTCTGGGCTTTATTCCCTGGCATAAATAAAACAATTATAAATGTAACACACGTCTTTTCTTCGTTTGTTGAAATAACAACGCGTTATGGTATAAAAGACAATTGTGAGGTGTCTAAATATCAATCATAGCTTACGTTGGAAAATGAGTTCTTGCATTGTTTGCTCGTATTAAACAGTATATCCATCTATTTGCGGTTAACGGGTTACAGTAAAACAATTACTTACATCAAGGGGCAAAGCTGAATATGATACATCGCATGTTATGTTTGCCTTATGGGGACTTCCTAGAAAACAATATAATCGTCTCAGGCAACAGAAGGACAATCAAGGGTTTTCCCCAAAAGTTGTTTATACAGAAGGCAAACTCGATATGTTGTTTGTCGATCAAAACAATAAACCTTGAATACACGATTAATTTAGCGTCTAAGTAGTACTACAGTTGACGTCCCGCTTGTTTCTGAGTTTATAACTGCCAAATTTCAAGTTTATTGTCATTAGCAGCAAATATCATTTGCCTTAACCATTTAAAAAATAGATGAAATATGGCAAACCAACGTTCACTAATTTGGAAAAGAACAAAATTAACTAACTTTAGGAAAGCGGTCATTTCGTGGAGGGTACCTTTATTGCAATGTTTTAGGGGTAGAAACAGATGGTCCTTTTTGAGAGGTGGACTCATTAGTTTGTATTTCTAATCCTTTGGTTTATAACCGTTGTCCACATAAGATTTAATACAGACAAACAGACACAACGAAGAGGCGATCATTTAGAGTGAAATGAAATTGCTTTTAACAGGTCTTCTCAATTAGACTGGTTAATTACCGAATGTTCCCGACATTTGCATACCCACATCAGTCTTCATATCTTTGTAGGTTGCTAGTATCTTTACACGGACCATCGACCAAATGAAACCCTTTTTCAAAGAAAGTAAAGAAATTGGAATATAAAAAATAATCTTAAATCATTGAGCCGAATAACTGTGGTGAAATGTAACAAAATAATGAACTACATTATTAACCATAAATTATTAAATTGTACATTGATTTGGGATCGTTCAATCTTTAAACCAACATTCACTATTTTAGATTATTTTACGTTGTGGACACTAAAGTTGGAATTTCCAACCCGTTCCATTAGTAACATCGTAATTTTCAACTTCCAAAGTTATCTGTACCCATACGAAGTCGTAAGATATCGTTTTTACTGTATTTGATTTTGCGATGGTACTATCAAAATTGCGAGCGTGATAAAAACTAGAGCGATAAAACTGCTCTTGGTTAACCTTTAACCTGCTGAACAAAATGTCGTCTGCTTAAATTGTCGTCCGCCTAGATTTTCAAGTTCATCAGAATCGCCCAATATTTGGAGAAACAATTGACCGAGTGTCAAATAGCTTGGATCCTGATTAGACGCCGAGTTACTCGGCGTCTAATCTGGATCATTGCTGTTTGCAAATTCTATCCCAGTCGCCCTTAGCAGGCTTAAGGTTAAGTAATGCCTTAGTTATTACTCAACGTTCTGTTATCTGTTAAGACACAGTAGTATATGTTTCGAACATTCCACGCAATTTGTTAAAATATTTTGTCTTACGAAACTGTGTAAAAGTTTCACACTAAAGGTAAGTGTTATCTCATTCGCAAGAATGTCTTACGAACACTAGGACACTCTTTCTCGACTAACTTAGCGACAAAAGTGGTATTTATAAATATCCGCTGTCTAATGGAACACCCCCAATCCCGGATCCATATCGCAAACAAAGTCGTAAGCTACGAGATAAATTATCGTAAGTTTTTAACGTAATTTTAAATGTAGCGACACGCACAAAGGCTTTTATTACAGATGGAGCTCACTCACTTTAAGAAATACCATGACAAATGTCAATTTTTGTTACATGATCGACTTACGACAATGTATATTATACAATGCTTTATAAGACGATTCACTTAATAGCACCGACTCTGAAATTTTGCTTCTTATCTTATTTGAAAGTTTATGATTCGTTACTTGTTATAATTCACACCAAGCAATATGATGAATACATCTTTTAAACACGTCTATTAGCATACCTTCAATACATTTAATTACTTTTCGAATTATGTTTTATCGGTGAAACGGATATTTCTGCAAGAGAGTCCAATGTCGTAAATTGCAATTTGGAAAGTAAAACCAGATGTTATTCTAACAATCATATGGATACATTAAATTTTGATATGTGGTAAAAATCTTTATCGGCGACACGAATATGTAAAGTCATACAGAAAAAATGCAAAACGGTTGTTCCTAATGATTTATACACCTGACAGCGGAACTCTGAAACGAGAATGAAAACGTCTATGGACGTTTTAGAAGACTACGTCTTTGTCCAGTAATTGAATTATGAGGACGATTGGGGCCAGAGATTCGATGTCACGTGATTTAAATGGCTACTGACGCCTGGGTGGCAGTGATCGTGGTTATCGATAAGATCCATTTTCTTACCTTCGCCCAACACCTTGCAATTACAATGTCGAGCGAAATGCAAATAAATTAGCGGAATGGGTTCAGTAAATAATTCCTCTTTGAAATAAAATCTCACAATGGTGATCGGGATACATCTTTTTTTTTGAGTCCCTTTGAAAATATTCATTAATGTTGAGAGGTAGTGGTGGTTGCGGTAACAATTTTCACATCCACTATTTTAAAACTGACAAAGCCCTTCTCAGTCTCTGAACTATTAAACTCATTTATTCTTATTTTACACATAACATAATATCTGAAATCTTGTTAAGCGGACAGGTCGGTGTATTTGATGTTTACCTCAATCAATTTCCCCGTTAGCGTAAGAATTTGTTATCACGTCTTCCTTACGAACAGTTGATTTATGTAACGTGTTCAAGCTTTATCTCAAACCATCTTTTCTGAAGTTTCCTAACCTTTTGCTCTGATATGTTTGGGACATATGTGTTGATTAGCCCTTGCTATTAATGACGTCTTAATAAACCACATTATGTTTGAAACTTAAAAGGACACATAGAAATGCTTCAAAATAACAGTTGCTTGAATAGAACTTACGGCATTTTTATACACGTGTACATGCAATCAGATATACTGACTGAAATGTCTCACTTTTCAATTTTCAAGGCTGTTGCACTTTCAGTTACATAAAGGTTGCTTTCGATTTTCTGAATGCGTATTTACCTTAAGTACCCCGACATGATTGCAGTGCGTAAGACTTGGATACCTGTAGGAGCGAACTGCTTTATTTTAATATTCGAATCTCAGTATAAAAGATTTAGAACAGAAATAAAACTAATGCCCTTTATGATTGCGTATAAATCAAATAACATGCTGAGTATATATACGAACTGGGCTAGACGGTTGTAAGCCCTTTTTATGGACACTTACTTCCAGAAACTATACTAATAAAGACTTCAGCGGCTTAGTAACATGCAGCACCTTCCTCACTAACACTGTTCGCGGATCGCTGTTTTATGCGATCTAGGTAAATTTGGTATTTGAGGCTTGTTTTCTGCACTTCCATCTTTAATATCTTCTTGGGAGGCACCTTGCCCAGGTGTGCTCTTGCGGTGACGTTTATCATGCGATTTACCTTATCGTTTGTCCCTAAAATACACTTATCGATTCACCATGGTCAACATCGCACCCTAAAATGATGAATGGATTCCATAATAGCGAATTCCTTTAAGTAGAAGGATACAAAAGAAAGAGTTATCTTTATTGGGAGAAAATTGTAAAAACATAAATATTCCGTTAATAACACATGAGCAATTGCGGTTAGTCTCTTTAATTTTAATCCATTTTTCAGCAGGATTGGAGACGGCCTGTAGATCGAAATAAATTTGAAAAACGTGCACATTTTGTAGCTACTACACCTGTAGCTAAATTTCTTTTATCTTCTTTGATCTTCACCGACAAACACCTGTATTTTTAATAAAGGAATTGTCAATTTCGTGTATTTTGCATTAATTTTACGGTTGTAAAACTTAAACTACTCAATACTTCTAATAGCACAGTAAACCTTGTCCCTTTGACAGCTTAAAAACCACTTCAAATAAGATTGCTATTTTACAGATTCACTCAAGGTAAACGGATTACTTTCCGTGATCGGTTAAACCCCAACGAGTATATTAACACTGTCTTAATTAACATTAATTTGCCGGGATGGAGTAAAAGGGATACCGTCCTTTATTCATCAGTCTAAGAAGTTATAGTTATAGCAAAATGAATTTTTATGGTAATTGATTCAGTGATTCCGCTTGCGAATAGATTGAGTGTAATTAGTTGCGGTTTTTTACATAGTAAAACTCGGAAAAGACCTATTGGTAGATCAATCTAACGAATGATGCGGGGATTTTTTTTACGCTGTATGTGATGGAATTATGTTTGCATCATTCATACGAAATTTTACAGACCAAAGTTTGGGCATGAGAAAAGCTTGTATTAGACGATGTAAGGCAGTGTTGTTAGTTTTTGAAGACAAAAATGTTCAAATCCGTTCAGTAGTGTCGATATAGACATGTTTTCGAAATTATACCGATTAAACTAATATCGATGTTAAAGAAAATGTGAAAGCAATGCAAATAGGTTTCGAATTAATATTTGACATAATACAATTACCCAAATACAATAATAATAGCTACTCGTTTCTGTCAAAAAGGACACCATACAGCATGTCTGTCAAGACGGATACTATACAGCACTTATGTCAAAACGGACACCATGCAGCACTTCTGTCAAGATGACTAATATTCAGCACTTCTGTCAAACCGGACACCATGGAGTACTTCTGTCAAAACGGACACCATCTAGAACTTCTGTCAAGACGGATACCATTCAGCATTTCTGTCAAAACGGACACCGTTCAGCACTTCTGTCAAAACGGACACTATGCAGCACTTCTGTCTAAAAGAACACCATGTAAACTTCTTTCAAAACAGACACTATGCAGCACTTCTATCAAGTCAAAACGGACACCATGGAGCACTTCTAAAAAAACGCACACCATGCATCACTTCTGTCCAGACGGATACCATTCAGCACTTCTGTCAAAACGGACACTATGCAGCACTTCTGTAAAAACAGACACCATGCAGCACTTCTGTCAAAACGGACATCATGCAGCACTTCTGTCAAAACAAACGTCATGCAGCATTTCTGTAAAAACGGACACCATCAACTCTCTGTCGAGACGGATACCAATCAGCACTTCTGTCAAAACGGACACCATGCAGCACTTCTGTCAAAACAAACACCATGCTGCATTTCTGTAAAAACGGACACCATCAACTCTCTGACAAGACGGATACCAATCAGCACTTCTGTCAAAACGGACACCATGCAGCACTTCTGTACAAACGGACACCATGCAGCACTTCTGTCAAGACGGAAACTTTTCAGCACTTCTGTAAAAACGGATACCATTCAGAACATCAGTCAAAACGGATACCATTCAGCACATCTGTCAAAGAAAACACCATGCAGCACTTCTGTCAGGACGGATACTATTCAGCACTTCTGTCAAGACGGATACTATTCAGCACTTATGTAAAAACGGACACCCTGCATCACTTCTGTCAAGACGGATACTATTCAGCACTTCTGTACAGACGGTTACTATACAGCACTTCTGTCTAAACGGATACCATTTATCACTTCTGTCCAGCTGGATACCATTTAGCACTTCTGTCAAGACGGATACTTTTCAGCACTTCTGTCAAAACGGATACTATTCAGCACTTCTGTCTAAACGGATACCATTAAGCACTTCTGTCAAACAGAACACCATGCAGCACTTCTGTCAAAAAGGACATCATTCAGCACTTCGGTCAAAACGGATACCATTCAGCACTTCTGTCAAAACGGACACCATTCAGCACTTCTGTCAAAACAGATATCATGCAGCACTTCTGTTATATAACGAACATCATGCAGCACTTCTGTCAAGACAGATACCCTGTTTTTTGTCAAGGAAGACAGATAAGTACGTACTTCTATCAATAAAGCTATTTACATACTTACGTCAAGTCAGATAGCTACGAACTTTTTGTCAAGAAAGATAGATATGAACTTCTATCAGGGAAGCTATTAACGCACTAACGTCAAATCGAATAGCTACGCACTTCTGTAAAGGAAGATAGATAAGCACTTTTGTCAAGGAGTCTACCTGCGCACCTTAGTAAAGACGGGTAGTTTTGTAATCCTATCAAGACGGAGCCATATGCATAAATGTCTAAGTCGCAAGTAATGCACATCATTCAAGCCGGGTAGATATGCACTGCCGTAAGGGCAGATAGATTAGCACATCTGTAAAGAAAGCTATTTACCCACTGATGTCTTGCAGATAGTTTTGGCTTTATGTCAAGGCAGCTAGCTATGCACTTATTTCTTAGTGGCTAGTTACGCAATTCTGTCAAGTCGGATAGTTACACATCTCTGTCAGGGCATATAGATAAGCACTTCTGTCAAGGCAGATGGTTTTGTAATCATATCAAGAAGGCAAGCGATGCACTATTGTTAGTGCGACTAGCTAGGCACGTCTGTCAAGGCGGCTAGCTATGCGCTTCTGGTTGTACGGCTAGCTTCGTACTTTTGTCAAGGCGGATAGCTTTGCGCTTCTGGTAGTACGGCTAGCTACGTACTTTTGTCAAGGCGGATAGCTTTGCGCTTCTGGCAGTACGGCTAGCTACGTACTTTTGTCAAGGTGGCTAGCTATACGCTTCTGACAGTACGGCTAACTACGTACTTTTGTCAAGGTGGCTAGCTATTCGCTTCTGACAGTACGGCTAGCTACGTACTTTTGTCAAGGTGGCTAGCTATGCGCTTCAGACAGTACGGCTAGCTACGTATTTTTGTCAAGGCGGCTAGCTATGCGCTTCTGGCAATGTGACTACCTTTGTAATGTTGTCCAATGCACATTTGTAATGACGACATACAATGCACATCTGTCAAAAAGGCTAGCTATTCACTTCTGCACCGAGGCGATTGCTCGTTAGTAGTATTATGCCTCGCCTTCTGGTTGTGGTGGGTGGGGGTGGGTGGGGGTGGGGGGGAAGGGGGTGTCGATCCACGGCAGGAGCAATCAAAAGTCAAATAGTATTTATAGCCCCTAAACCTGGCATTCAGCAGTATATGGGTAGTTTTAGGAGTGGTTGGCTAAGTGTGTGTATAATACGATATGGAAGGGTTATCCTTATGATCTGTTTAGCCAGTGGCGCTTCAGTGAGGCTGCACTATAACGTGTCTCAAGCATTCTCACCGTGATATGACCGAATACTGTTAAAGAAACGTTGAACTACCTAAACAACAACAACAACAGCGAGCCGACGAAAGCTGATTAGCATAATTCGCAGCATAATTCAGTTTAAGCAAAACATTATGCAATCAAAGTAAAAGATGTACTGCAGCAAGAATAAAGACAAGCCGCAAAGTATGATGCACTGCCCTTTTGAATTTAGATTTGTATTACGCGTAAGCTCACAAGAAACGGTTTATGTGAACTCGCGAATGTTTCAAAGGGAGACTAGATCTTCAATTTAAAAAAATAAACGCTGAGCAGATTCCAAGAGACTGACGAACCATAAAATAAATCAATAACTCATGTTTCAGATATTATCAATTTTGATAAATGGTCTCGAGTGTAAAATTTTAAACGGTAAAACTGTTCAATGTTATATTTCCTAGACAGATAAAATAATCATTACTTTGAAGCCGATTCAATCAAAAGCATTTTCTGTCTTAAATTGACATTACCTGAATTATTTCGGAGATACTACACTCTGAGATCGATAACAGAAGAGTTGGTCGGACACACACGAAAGGATCGCAGACATACTGTTTTTCACAATTCTTTTTATAAATAAGTCAAATTTGAGAATATCAAACATCTTCCACTTCAAATGACAATGAGTTTTTAATTGGGCCATATTTTATTTTTGATATCTTTTTTTTCGAAAATCTCTATAAACACACAAATAGTGATGAAGATTGGTTTCCGCCCCGTTTGTTGTCATAAATTGGATACATGAAAGTAAAATATTTGTTTTATCTACAAAATTGGTGTTTATTTATGACCGAGCACAGAATTATCTGTCTCGAAGGCGTTAATTTCTTAAGTTAAAGGGGTCTTATTGATATTTGCTAAACGGTTTATGGCAGACAATCTATTTGTTTATTGTAATAGGTATATGTCTCGTCCTCGTAGATGAACATCATAATCGTTCTACTATTTAAATACTTATGTGAACACGGATTACAGGGGTGGACAAGAGGTGTATTATGTATGTATGGGGCGACGTGCGTCTTTCTGTACGATATATGTATGGGACGACATGCGTCTTTCTGTACGATGTAAGTAAGGGACGACGAGCGATTTGCTGTACGAATTACGTATCATGGACAAGCGCCTTGAAGAACTATTTAGGAATTAGAGACGACGAGCGACTTGCTGGACTATTTACGTATTGGAGACGAAAAGCGTTTTGCTGGATGATTAACGTATCGGAAATGACGAGCGACTTGCTGGACGATTAACGTATCGGAAACGACGAGCGACTGGCTGGATGATTTACCTATGTGGGGGTGACGAGTGACTTGCTGCATAATTTACCTATGGGGAACGACGAGCGACTTGCTGGACGATTAGCCTATAAGGCGACTGTGATAAAATATGCAAACAGCTTGGATCTAGACCAGGCGTGGAGTAACTCGGCGTCTAATCAGGATTCAAGCTGTTTGACACTCGGCCAATTGCTTCTCCAAATATAGGGCGATTCTGATGAAAGTTAAAATCTAAACAGACGACAGTTTGAGCAGGCGACATTTTATTAGCAGGCTAAAGGTTAATGGCCCTATCTTGAAAAGCATTCTGTCGTCCATGAAATATTTTAGAAACAAGAAAACCTGATAGTGTGCTTATGTGTAGCAACAATCATACAATCCACAACAATCATACATACAATACAGTGGTTCGCACGATATTTCGTCGTTTCGTTCAAGGGAAAGAGCCTAGGATGAAATCGCAGCCCTTTTCCGGGTTTTAGGGGGAATGATGGACCTTTATCTCGGCTAAGATGGACATCTTCTTAACATAACAGACACATCCGCCGAAAATCCATCGCTGCAGATTTTAACCAGCTCTACAAGACACCTGTCATTCAACAACTGGGATAACCCTTTCGCCGCCATTTGCGACTCGGATATATATTTTTGTAAACAGTTTGTATCCCGATGAAACGCCGAGTAACACGGGATTTCATCAGGATCCAAACTGTTTGACATCCTGATTCTGTACTTTGAATAGACATTCAAGAAATATTCTCTTTAAACATTGAGGCATACGACGATATCTGCAGACGAAAATTATTTGGCGCCGAAAGGGTTGAACATATTTTTTACGAAATGTAAATCAGTGGGGTCGGACCCCATCCTCTACAGTGTACTTTACATATAGTAATAAATGGCTGCAATAAGAGTAGAACTAATCACAGAGGGGGAAATCAATCTCTTGCGGAGCACACAAGAAAAGGGATTTTTCACGTGGAGTTTATCTCGTGCGGACTAACTGGAAACCCAGAAGGATCTTGAAAACATCGAATTATACAACAACAACAACGGCAACGAGCATATAATTATGCAGATGGGGGTGTGGGTGTTGGGGTGGGGACTAAGCTTCTTTATAACCGTTTCTGTAGTGCTAGATCCGCACTGCGGCGCTCTTATGGTGTCCAGATTGGTTGATATTGGACAGACATTTAGATAAGTTTAGATGAATCTCCGGACAAAACAATGAAAATGCCAAATATAGATCGAAGTGTGTTAGTTCAGATGTTATTATCAGTACTTAAATGTCCTGAAATAGATATTAGTAAACTTTCAAACTCTTTTGAAACAATAAGAAATTATTATATTTTGTTTGTTTTAATTTGAGTATTTTTGATTTTGTTTTGTGACCCGGTCAATTTTGTATTTGCCATTGTATTCTTCCTTTATAGCAAAACCCAAAAATACTACACAGAAGAAATTGACTTATTGACTGCATTCATTAGACAATTTCTGTTTATAACATGACTTCCGTTTAGTCATATTTTTATTACATAACCTTTAACCAGGACGTAAACATAATGTCATTGAATAAATGGTTTAATATACATATGACTGGTATTAGCATAATGACTTACATGAGTCGAATGTAAATGATATTTCTAATTGGAGGTTCTTACCTGCAATGATAGAAAACTCCCATATTTTTTATTGTTATATATGAGTAATTCCAAAAGGGAAGCGGAAACAATGATTGCTCTTTACTTAAAACGTCAAAGTTTAATCTAAATCTCGTCTTTGATTTATGTACAAACAAACTATAAATAGTTTGGGGAAAAGTACATTATTGTCAGTGATGTCAAAAACAGTTAGAATGAATAATCTAAATATGACCGAAATTTATGGCACATATCATATCTTTACTCCGATATTCTGATTGATCTATTGCAACAGCCTTACATGTGTATAAGTTACTTCAATCCACGGGCATGAGACTCCGTCGCCACCTCCAAAAGGAGAGAAAATGTAGTTTGTAAGACTTTTACAAGATTAAATGTATGGAGAGACTTCACATAATAGTTTTCATTTTCCGTTGCTATTTCTGTTGTCGGTTTTGCAATTTAGCATAACAGCTGAGAGAATAACTACAAATTATATATGTATACCTATGTATGAAAATAATCGAGAGTAAAAATATAATCAATCACGGAGAAACAGTATTGAAAATTAGCCATATTTAAAGGTTAGGATCTATTGTGACATTCGTCAAAGAGAATTCGTACAACAATTTATTGCTACCGTACAAGGATCTGTTGTTACAGTTGTAAAAAGGTTTAAGGCTACAATCGTACAAGGGTCTCACGTGATATTCGTACAAGTGTTTTTTATGACATTCGTATAAAGGTCCATTGTAACATTTGTTAACGAGTCAGTTATAGCATTTGTACAAGGGTCTATTATAATATTCGTGAAAAGGTCAATTGTAACGTTGGTACAACAGTCTATTGAAACATTCGTATAAAGGTCCGTCGTGATATTCGTACATAACCATAATGCAGCATTCGTTCAAAGGTCTATTTCGGATTTTGTACAAGTCATTTTAAACATTTGTACCCAGGTCCATGGTGATATTCGTACAAGAGTCTATTGAAACGCTTGTACAAAGGTCCATTGTGATATTCGTACAAGTTTTGAAACATTTATACCCAGGTCCATGGTGATATTCGTACATAACCATAATGCAGCATTCGTTCAAAGGTCTATTTCGGATTTTGTACAAGTCATTTTAAACATTTGTACCCAGGTCCATGGTGATATTCGTACAAGAGTCTATTGAAACATTTGTACAAAGGTCCATTGTGATATTCGTAATAGAGTCTAAACATTTGTACAAAGGTCTATTTTTGTTAAATTCATATATGGGTCGATTGCATCATTCGAACAAGGTCCTTTGTGACAGACATTCTTACATGGGTCTGTTGCAGCATTCGTAAGGTTCTTTGGCAATATTTGTAGGAAGATTTATTGTAATATTCGTACAAGAGATATTTGCGACCTTTGACAAACGTTTATTACGAATTTCGTACAAGGGTCTATTGTGATATTCCTACGAGAGTCTATGGTGGCATTCTTACGATATTCTAGGAAACCTTCAATCTGGATTGCGGTAGGTCGATGGCTCTACCTATGAGTGGTCTGATATAGTGTATATATTTCCCCCGGGGTGGGGGTTCTTCCTCCACCTGTAATGAGCTAGACGTCGCAATATGACTTAAATAAAGTTGAAACGACGTTAAATTCCAAATAAACAAAGAAATATAGAATTTTCTTAAAGAACATATGCGTAGAGCTTAGGTAGTATATGTGGCATCACATACAAGTCCTCTCCAAAATTTGCTCAAATGGTAACCCCTGGGACTGAGCAGATAAATTATGATTTTTTTCTAAATCCTCTCCCTGAAACCATACAAGCTAGAGAAGATATATCTTGTAAGTCCGATATAAGTTTGTTCGAATTGTGACGCTGCTACATGTACCAAGTTTGTTCAAATTGTGACGCTGCTACCAAGTTTGTTCATGGTGACCCTGCTACCAAGTTTGTTAAAATGTGACCCTGCTACCAAATTTGTTCAAATGGTGACCCTGCCAAACGGGCTTCTAATTTTCAACTACATGTATACTATATTGAATGATTTTTTTTTACAATCGTTTTCCTCGAGAACCATATAAAATTGTGTGCTTGAGTTGCCTTTAATATAAATGTGTGCAAATCGCGACCCTGGGGTAAAAGATCGCCCTGTCACAGGATTGTTTAACCCCTTCACTGCCTTACCCCGCGTTTTTAGTCATATGTAAAAAGCTTGAATCTGGATGAGACGCCGAGTAACTTTCGGATCTTAGCTGTTTACATATGACTTAAAACTCGGGGTAAGGCACAGAAGGGGTTAAGTCCCTTAAAATGATAAATGACATGGAAAGCCTTGTGCATATCAATATCCTAAGGTAAACGCTAATGGGTCATCATTGCCCTCTTGTTCCTATCATCTGAGCAAATATTTTAACTGTGTAGATGCGACATTGTTTTAGTTGACCTTTGTCAGATAACGTTGGTTAGATACGTTGGACGAATTTTACTACACTTGAAGTTTTTTATAATCCTACATGGTACTTAGTGGTTTATTTTATTTCATCCTACACCGGAGTACAACCCTACGTGCTGCTTTTCAACGAAATCAGTCGTTAAAATGTACTCTTGTCATACGCTGGTCTGCACACATGTTATTTAATCACGCCACTACCAAATATGTATGCGTTTACCGGCAACCCTCTATATAAGCAGTAATGCAGTTTTATTATTGATCTATCGGGTGTCATAATCACGAGTTACGTAATGCATGTTATGTACACTCCTGTAGCTAGGGTGGGCCTGCTTAAAGGTGTCGTGCCTCTTTGATTCTAGACTTATTCGAACATCTGAATATTATCCGTAAACCAGTTGTTATAGAATGTTTCTTCAGTTGATTTTTTTGCGTCTCAAATTATCGCTAATCCGAAAGTAGAAATTCTCAACCATAAGGTATCGATTTGATTTAGGTCGTAATTACTTGGCGTAACACAATAAAGTTAGGAGAACTGACCCCCGACCACCATCTGCAGGGACCCTATTCACAAAACTTTTCAAAATCAGGATCAGATTCAACTACATAATTTTGATTTTCCTACACAGTATTGCTTTAAGACTATAGTGATTGATACAAGTGATCAAGCTTGTTGAGAAGAATATAAATTTGAACTTAAAATAATATTTCATTAATGAATGATGAGAAAATTGTAAAGAATTTCTTTGATCCTTAGAAAAGCAGGATCAACTTTTTGATCAATTTTAAAATCAGTCTAGTGCAATTGTCTTAAGTATTAAACTTTTTTTAATGTAGACAAACATTTGATGTGACTTTCTGTAACATTTGTTAAATTATATCAAATATCAAAGACCGCATGTTGAAGATGTTAAAATATTTATTTGATCCTAATCCTGATCTTGATTTTGAAAAGTTTTGTGAATATTGAGACATATAAACAGTAATACCAGAAAAAATGCGTGAGCGCTTTGAGCAGGAAATAAGCATTCAAAATAGCAATGCAACTGTCAAAGCCAGATATTATCATTTGTTATTAACCAGCTATTAGCTTTGTTATCAATTGGTGAAATTTTCCAGATTATTATTATTATGATTATTATCATAAGTTCCCTACCGGGAGGAGACCGAATTATTTTAGGGGACTAAAAGTTTGTTCGAGTATGTCCGTCTGTCCCGTCAGTCCATCCGTCTGTCCGTCCGAAATTTCTTGTCTAAGCTGTACCTCCAACATGCTTGTTTGGATTTTGATATTACTTCACCCATTTACTCTCCATGGTGATTTGTTATGGACATCATCCAGCCTACTACTCCAAAGGTCAAGGTCATATTTAGGAATCACATGATTTACATGGACATTTTCTTGTCCGGGCTGTATCGTTGTATTTTTTCACACAAATTTTTTCCATAACAAGATGATGTGCCATACACATCACCCAGCAACTTTTCCCCAATAGTAAGGTCACATTTGGCGCACATATAATTTCATAGACAATGTCTTGTCCGGGCTAGTTCTTCCACATATTTGAAGGACTTTGATATTACTTCACACAATTATTCTCCAAAACAAGATGATATGTCAAGCACATCACCCAACCACTTACTCCCCAGATCAAGTTCTCATTTTGGGATAACATGATTTACATAGACATATACAAGTAGGTAATTCAAACGCCTATAATCAATACACATTTTATTTTCCGGGCCATAGCTCCCATATGGGTTAACACATAATATTAAAAATTCATATGTTTATTACCCATAGCATGGAGGTGTGTCGCGCACAACATGCAACCACAAACTCCCAAGGCCACGGTTACATTTTGGGATCACATGATTAACATATACATATATTTAGTCGCCGATAATCAATACACATTCCATTTCAACTTTCTTGTCATCCATAGCTCCCACATGTGAAGACCATTTTTATTAAAAATTCACATGTTTATTAACAATAGAATGGAGGTGTGTCTGGTACAACACCTAATCACCGACTTCAAAGGTCGATTTTTTAATCACATGATTTACATAAAACATATAATATATTGTCATTTTTCTTGTCTGGAGGATAACTTGAACACTAATGAATGCAATTCAATACAACTTCATACAGTGGTCAAGCACACTAAGAGAAATGCAGTGTACGATAACCATGACTTTATATTTACTATTTACAGAGTTATTACTCCTTATTACCTTTTCTTGTACTGAGAAAAACTTGAAAGCTAATAAATGGAATTCAAAACGACTTCGTGCAATGGTCAAGCACAAGGAAAGGAAATGCAATGTACAAGAACCATAACTCTTTGAGAAATTGTTCTGTGTTACTTTTTCTTGTCCGTAGCATAACTTAAAATATAATAAAAGGAATTCAATACAACATCAAAAATAGTCAAGAGCAAGCCGAGTAAGACTGAAATTTTGAAGGACCATAACATTATCTTGACTTGTTTCCGAGTAATTTCCCTTTGTTAGTTTTCCTTTCCAGAAAACTACTATATCAAATCAACTTTGTACAATGATCTAGCACAATGAGAGATATGTAGTGTACAAGAACCATAACTTATTTTGACCTGCTATATAGAGTTAATTCCCTTTGTTCAATTTTCTTGTCCGGAGCATAACTTGGAAAATGATCATTGCAATTTAACAAAAGTTGATACAATGGTTAAACACAATGAGAGGAAGTGCAGTGTATAAAAAACTATACCTCTGGTCTTGACTTATTACAAAGTCATTGACCTTTGTTATTGTGTTGATCATTCGTGTACATTACTTTATGCGCCTCATATTACCATCCGGTAGTGGAATTCGTATTGTATGGCGATACTATATTTCCTTTCTATTACTTTTAGTATTTTTGTAACTATTATTTTTGTTATTATTATCACTATTTACTATAGAGTACGAACTTTCAAAAGTTCCAAATCATCAGAAACTATTTACTGCAACTCGAAACGTCAGATATTTTATTGATAATAACTGTTAACTTGTTTTGATATAACGCATACGCCTGTTTATTATTAGCACATGCAAGGTGCAAGTTTGCTACTTTGCGGGGCCACATATAAATAAGAACACAATACTGTTATTGGAGAAAAACAGGAATTTTACTGAAGAAGAACACAAGACTGTTACTGGCAATTGAGAAACCATGCATTTCGGTTCCCATGGCTTTTTGATTTGCTTCATTTTGCGATTTTGCTGAAAAGATACCATATTGCTATTTTGCGGCGCCGCATAACAAATAAAACACAAGATTGTTATTGGAAAAGAACAAGACTTTGACCGGAGAAGAACACAAGACTGTTATTGGAGATGGGGAACCGTGCCTTTCGGGTCCAACTGCTTTTTTATTTGCTTCATTTATCAATTTTGCTGACATGGTGCCATATTACTATTTTGCGGCGCCGCATATCAAATAAAACACAAGACTGTTATTAGAGATGGGGGTACCATGCCTTTCAGGTCCAACTGCTTGTTTATTTGCCTCATTTATCAATTTTGCTGACATGGTGCCATATTACTATTTTGCGGCGCCGCATATCAAATAAAACACAAGACTTTTATTAGAGATGGGGGTACCATGCCTTTCGGGTCCAACTGCTTTTTATTTGCTTCATTTATCAATTTTGCTGACATGGTGCCATATTACTATTTTGCGGCGCCGCATATCAAATTAAACACAAGACTGTTATTGGAGATGGGGGCCTTTCGGGTCCAACTGCTTAGTGATTTGCTTCATTTTCAGATGGTGCTCTATTGCGACACTGTAGGACAGACTGATAGGAATACAATTGTTAATAAAGGGCCGGAATGGGATTTTAATAAGGATAGGGTATTTGCTCTTAGTCTGTGCTGCTTTAAATAATTACTACAGAAACTTTGTGCTATTTTGTTTGCTTATAATTCGTGCAGAAACATTTGGCTATTTTAAGGTTATGTTGCTTGCTTGCTACAGAACTTTGATCTTGTTTCTAGTTTTGCTTTAAATGTGTTCAGAATTATTTGGCTATGTTTTCGCTGTGCAAACCTGTTGCTTTAAATTATTGCTGATAAAACCTTGAGCTAGACTATTTCTGAACAACTGGTGCAGAGTTGAAAACGACACAATTTATGAAACTTAAAGCTGCATTTATAGCATAACAGTTATACGAATAAGGGGATGGGGAGGGACACGTCAAAATTCGCCAATAGTAGGTTAGGTAACAAATGTTGAGTAATGAAATTTAATTGTTTATCGTGTATACTTTCTCCGATTAAATGAGCAATGCTTAGAAACAAAATCTCGTTTCTGCTTAGCTGCGATATTTTGACAAATGCGCCATATTAAGGAGACAAGGGGAGCGTATCACTTCACTTGTTGCCAGAAGAAAGAATGTTGAACACCAGCCATTTCAACAGCTGCATTGAGTCTAGCATCCCAGAAGTCACCTATTCTCCCCTTTCTTCTATATCGTCTGCAATAGTCTTGTCGTGTTGTCACGTGATAAATTGTTATTTAACCTTTAGCCTGCTAAGGGCGACTGTGATAGAATTTGCAAACAGCTTGGATCCAGATGAGACGCCGAGTAACTCGGCGTCTAATCCGGATCCAAGCTGTTTGACAATCGGTCAATTGTTTCTCCAAATATTGGGCGATTATGATGAATTTTAAAATCTAGGCAGATGACAATTTAAGCAGACGACATTTTGTTCAGCAGGCTACGGGTTACAACTGTAACTGTGGTGAGACTTAAATGAAAAATATATTCTATATCACATCATATTATCGAATAAGTTATACCAATAAGTGTCGCAAAACTCCATTTGTCATCTTACCTAACCACACGCATATATCAAATGCCATGGACACATTAAATTATAACGCTGTTGATAATTAATCAAACTATATGTCCAAGAACAATGTACTGACTATGAAGTAGGCTAGTTGAATGTAAGTATATGTCTGTCTAACAATCACAAAATGATATACGACATTCAAAATTACTTTATTCTAATTAGACAACATGACAATTCTATTAAATAAAATTAATGAATTTTAATCGATTTATGATTTCGTCAAATAAAACTGCTATCTGAAAAGCTTGGGTAAACTGTCGACTGATTTCAAATTAACCCGTTGCCTGCTGAAAAATTGTCGTCTGCTTAAACTGTCGTCTGCCTGATTTTAACATTCATCGGCTTCGCCATATATTTGGAGAAAAAATTTGCCAATATTTTATTCAGACTAGACGCCGAGTTACTCGGTGTCTAATCTGGATCCAAACTGTTTGCCAATTCTATAACAGTTGTGCTTATCAGGCTAAGGGTTATTTCTCTAGCGAGAATCTGTGACCAAAACAATGAATCAAACGTCCTTCATAATCAATATTTAAATGAGGTGTGATTTAATTTCATACTCAATCTAAAGTATATTCAATACAGGATCTGCTGAAAAGGAAGATCTGAAGACAAAACAATTAAAGATCTATTTTTGGATTATATGTTTTCTGACTGAAGCTATTTATATAAAATGAACCTGTCTAATTCACCAAAGGAAAGGCAAATACGAAAAATTGAACCTGCAATATTTTCCGAAGGAAAAGTACATACAAAACGTTAACCTACAATATTCACCAAAGGCACCAAAAGTGAACCTGCATTTTTTACCAAAAGCAAAGCATATACAAAAGTGAATCTGTAATATTCGCTTCAGACAAAGCGAATACAAAAATTGAACCTGCATTATTTACCTATGGCAAAGCGAATACAAAATTTAAACTGCAATATTCACCAAAGGCATAGCAATTGCAAAAGTTGAAAATATGATATTCACAAAGGAAAGGCACATTCAAAAATTGAACCTGAAATATTCACCAAAGGCAAAGCACATACAAAAATAAATTACCCTATGATATTCACCAAGACAAGCCTTATGCAGACTTTAACAAGGACCCATCTATACTTATTTAGGGCGGTTCCTTATTATTTTGACTGTTTTAAATATGAAAATAAATATCAAATGATTTTCCACTATGTATTTGAAATACCTTGTTCCATTTCACAAAGAGATACCATATCGTTAGCTTTGACACTGTAACTTTGTGACACTATTATCTTTCGTTCAAGGGCGTGGTTCTTTGTTTTTTACATAACTACAATGACCAAAATAGCTCACCCTGAATGGAAACTGTTTCAGTTATTTTAGAGATAATATCTTCGAAAGTACACAAACGGGTGTATATACGTCATAGGAGTATTAAATGTGACCCAGTCAAATATCGACAATGTAAAAATCCTGAAACAGATAGTGCTATAAATATCGCGGTATTGTCAGAATTATCTTGTCATGTGAAACCTAATCAGACATAACTCATTAGCAACAAATGTAAGTTTAGCAGTTGTTTGAAATAGATATATATGAACTCCCGTTCAACAAATTGACCAAAGTACATCTAAATATACGCTGTGCTATAATGCACCTGACCGTGTACTTTTGTCAGATCTTTGTGTTCGATGAAAAGGTACCAAATAGTTTTTTTTGTTTATTATTTTCAGTTAAATGTTTCGATATTTATCATATATATATATCTACATACTAACTGCCAGCTGGTCAAAAACCTTGCGTGATTTTTAAGGAGATCTGCTTTCCTTGACCACGTTTCGTGAATCACGTGCAAATTTTGTTGTCATTTTGGTGTGGGGTGAAGAACACTGTTACAATTTTGGATGACCTCACTCCAGTATCATGCGTTTAGTTGAATGTCACCAAGAAACAGGCTCTGCTGCTGATCTTTAACGTCCAGGACGGCAAAAAGTAATGTCTAGTCAACAAGACCGTCATATAAACATTAAGCACATTCGATATCACGTTCGAACAGCAACGTGAGTCGACGACTGTTACATGCTGGACTATCAGCCTTTGGTCCATACTGGGGTGACATATTGATACTAGTGAGGCGACGCAACCGTGAGCTGTGACGTCATCGTCATCTACGCTGGATGCAAAATTATTCGAATCGTGTTGTTTTAACCGGTGAGTCCAGACTTCGTGATTATAAACCGATTTTGAGCATGGATTTGTCCGTCCTCATTCTCAGAAAAACTTGACTTTGATTGGCTCGAAAATATCACATGAAACATCTAAACCAAGGAACTGAAAGATATAATGATTTTTGTTTGTTTTGGAATTTAACGTCGCTTTAACAGTATTTCAGTCATATCGCGACGTCCAGCTCATTACAGGTGG